>OZ010593.1:80703303-80793303 GCA_963932145.1 Acanthosepion lycidas | reverse complement strand
ATTTTTGCACCAACCTAATAAATTGAATTAAAGTATCAAGCCCTGTTTCATCCTCAAGCGAAAATTTAGGAACCTAAATTTAGGATTCCTAAATTTTCGCTTGAAGATGAAACAGAGCTTCATACTTTAATTCAATTTAATTTCAATAATTATATTGAGGTTTCTGGCTCTTGTTTTTGAAACTTGAGAACTCTTATGTAGCGAAGGAATCATATTTTTTTAAAATAATTATTATATATATATATATATATATATATATATATATATATATTATAATTATTAAAAAAAAATATGATATATATATATGGGATTAATACGTGTAAAAGTTTCTCACTTAACTGATTGATGTCACCTTCACCATTCCGACTCCAGAGTTTCGTAGGCGGAACTCTCCATCCACTATTCAGGGGGTATCAGCAATTTATATTCTTATATTTTTCAATTTTTTTTCTTTTTATACACGTATCATTGGTGTATATATATATATTATATATATATATATATGTATATATATATGTGTGTGTGTGTGTGTGTATAATTTGAATAAAGACAAAAGTAATATTTTAGCCGATGCGTTTCATCTTCTGACGGACTTTATCAAGGCAAATGCAATGATTGTATTTTGCAACAAGTAACTAATTTATAAACAGATGCAAACGTAACTTAGTATAACTTTACACAATTTGCCTTGACTTTTCAATTAACCTGAATATTTATGAGCGTCTCTTAAATCTGAACATTTTAAAAAGTACGTTTACCTTGATAAAGTCCATCAGATAAATTTTCCTTTTGTCTTTATTCATATATATATATATATATATATATATATATATATATATATATATATACGTGTATGTGTGTGTAAGAAACAAATATGAAAACGCTTGTGGACTTAAGATTGCGTCCCAAGCATGAAAGAGATTGTCGCCCCTTGGTGTTAACCTCAGTGTCCACATTTATATTTACATACGGTCTATCTCTGATATTGAGCACTTTACATTAAAACTATATTTTTCTCATATGTGTGCGGGTGTGTATGTTGAAGTAGAAAAAAGTAAAAAAAAATTCTGATGAAGCCTAAATAAAAGCGAAACATGTTAAATTTATAAACGTTTGGGCCTTATTCTATCATTCTAAAAAAAAAAGACATGTCTTTAGAGATAAAATTTTGTGTGTGCGCGCGAAAAGAGTGAGATAGATAAATAGATAGATAGATGGAATATTTTCACAACAGACCGATATATGTCGATGATAAATTATGACCGTAAACGCCTAAATCATTCGCGGGTTTCGTTCTCACGCATTTTATAAATAAACCAAAGAATACAAATTCTATAAAACATAAGCATTAGTGCCGGATCGATGAGCCTTGTTAATTTGAAACAATTTCTCCCACCGAAACCACCAACACCACTACACCGCCACCAAACACACACGCACCAAAAAAAAAAAAAAAAATTAATGCCATAATTTGAATTTGTAAAATGCATGAGTTTTTTCTTGCTGCATTTGTTTTCCTTGGGCGAAAATCTCAAACTTTATTGCTGTTGATAAGTCATCATGCTGTTATCTGTCTCATTACAGACGTTAGCCATGAAACTGTTGATGACAATATTTGAAGGTTAAATCTTATCAGACATAATGCCATGCTAACAAGATAATCACAATAGGATTTCTCATAACGATAACACTGAGTTCACTGTGATAAAAGGATCAAAATATAGTTCGGTGTATGATGATGCAACTCACAACAATCATTGATTCATTTATAATGGGCATACGTTTATATAACGAGATAAAGGCTAGCAAGAGAAAGTCAAGCTTCAATCCTTTGGTGGTAAGACTGGAGTGACCTCTCCGGAAGTGGGGGGAACGGGTGAGTGATAGTATATGGATGCCGTGCGCTGGTTAGACTGCATACTTTACCCTCTGTCGGTCGTACCGACAAGATCCAAAGGATAGAGCGGCTTTTAAGCTAGTACATATATATATATATATATAGTCATCCACAGACTGTTTCGCTGTATCACAGCCCATCAGTGTGGCTACTCAAGTGACTGCTTGAAGCTGGGATCGAAACCCGAACGACTCTCACCCTTAGGGAATTTTTAACACATTATATAATAGATATATGCATTGCTGGCTAGCAGAGTGCTCAATTCATAGAGAAGAGCTTAGCATTAATCAACATCAGCAGCCAATACATAATTTTTCTTCTAAAAGTGCTCAATCCACGAAAAGGACCCTATATATATATATATATATATATATATATATATATATATATATATATATATATTAACTGATTTAAAAATATGGTTTCATCGCGACACAGTAATTACCATGTTTCAAAAACATAAACCAAAAACTTCAAATTCAATTATATTGAACTAAAATTTTAAATCAGTTAATTTATAATATTTATGCTCTGCAAATTTACATTGTGCACTGTTTTATAAAAATAAATATACTAAATTAAAATACTATACTAAATTAAAATACTATAATATATATATATATATATATATATATATACATTATATACATTACGCTTTTTAGAAGCTAAAAAAATAAAGGTTTTAAATATATAAAACAAGGTAAACAAAACACTATAAAGCAAGGCAAATTATAAAACAGTAATACTTAAGTAAACAAATACAAAAATCGAAAAGATTATTAATTTTAGAAAAAGTCAGAAACAAAAAAAATAAAACTATAAATTGATTAAGAACAGTATTAAAATAATTAAAAGCCAAATTCTTCTACTTCTGCCGTGCCCATTCAGGACGCGGGTGATCATGGTTCTCCACAATTTCCTGTTCTTTTTAGAGCATAGTAAATTTTGGTTTTTTTTCCGCCTCTCTCCCAATCCCTCTCTAAGTCCTAATTCCAATTTCACAAGCTCGTTAGGCAGGGGTTACGCGCTGCTTTCCTCTGTCCCCGTTGCCGTCAATAGGTCTTGTTAGTGTCAAATTTTCCAAGTCCTCTTTCCTCATTACGCGCCCCGGAAACTTTCTTCTGATTCTAAGTATAAATGTCCTTTCTGTTTCTATTTTCCTTAAAACCCTTTCAATGACATTCGAAGAGAAACCACCATTTATGTTCTCTCGAGTGAAAGGTTTAGCAAATAATTGTTAATCAAAGTAGTAGTAGTAGTAGTAGTAGTAGTAGTAGTAGTAGCAGTAGTAGTAGCAGTAATAATAATAATAATAATAATAATAATGTAATCTTCATAGAACTATCAAAACCCTAGGATCTTGAAGTGGAAATCTAAAAAATGTGGCACATGGGGACATCGACGATTCTATTTATAGTTGGAGCTCTCGATTTGATTGGAAAAGGTTCCGATAGATTCATTTGTTGCTTTTTGTACAAAAATATGATCAGTGGAAAATTTCTGACCTTAGGTCTCTGGTTGGGACCCGGAAGGAAATGAGTATACAACAGAAATCAAAGGAAATAGTAAAATAATATTAGTAATGATCACCTGGATCTAGTTACAGAAATAGGACCTGTAACAATTTTATGGCACTTTGCAATACACGCAAACAGAAGAATCAAAGCTAATCACCCAGATATCGTGATGAGAAACCACATAAAATAAAACGTGCCTTCTTATTGACATGTCAGCCCGTGCAGACTGTAATGTATCCTTGAAGATCTTAAAAAAACTATCAAAGTAGAAGGGACTTGAAATGGAAATGTCAAAAATGTGTTACATGAGGCCATCAACAATTCCAGTTGTAGTTGGAGCCCTCTGATTATTTGGAAAAGGTCCCGATAGACACATTCAAGGGATTCCTGGTAGCCCAAGAAATACAAATAACATGTGTGTAATCCTAGTTTTTTTGTTTTGTTTTTCTTCTCAAAAAAATGATCTGGGGAAAATGGAATGTTGCCATTTCTGACCTTAAGTTTCTGAATGGGACCCACAAAGAAATGAGTCTACACTAGAAATCAAAGGAAATAATAATAATAATAATAATACACCAGACATGGTTCTCCTGGCTTTTGATCTCTAATGATTTGGGATGTTACCATGTACATATTTTGTCTTGGTGAATTAAGGTAGGTTGCAATAAAAAAAATCCTGGTCAGTACCACAAAGTCACTTGTCAGTTGCCTTACTATAATGACTTGGGCATGCCTCTTAGATTTTGATGGATCTTCGTTCATAAGCAAGAGAAATGAGAGAGGGTTATGGCTCGGTGTCTGGACAATTAGATTTTAAGAATGACGTAACAAAAGGAACTTGGGGGTTTCATATAGATACTTACGAACAATCTCAGTCGGATTATGTCGGGGTGGACAGGGTTAGAGAACATGAAACTATTTCTAACCGGGCTCCACCTGGAAGGATATGTTCTATTTGTATCAAAACCTGTTATATCGTGAACATTTGGCTGTGATGTATGTGCTTGGTATATCCTTATCAAACTGAGTGCCATGATGGATATATTGGGGTATATATATATATATATATACACACACACACACACACACACACATACATATATATATATATATATATAGAGAGAGAGAGAGAAAGATGTATGCACATGAGTTTGTGACCCTGGGTTTGGTTTCATGATTGCATAAGCGTGAAACTCAGGGTCACAAACTAATATCCGTACAACTAAATATGTTAGCTCTGCCACTGATATTGAGCACTTTCCAATAAGTACCGCGCATATATAATATATAGAGAAAATACACACACGCATACACACACACACACACACACACACACACACACATATATATATTAATCAATTCATCCCAAGTAAAGCGATCAAGCCACTAAGACGCAAGGGGCTACTGAGAGTGAAAGAGAATAAAAAGACTAGAAAGAACCGTAAACATTCTTAAACAGGGGACAAGAAATATATCTATACAATAGGTTCAAAGTATCAGGAAGGAGTGTGAACTGGGCGATGTCCCTGAGTACTGGTGTGCCGCTCTTTTACTTAACAACAACAATAATAATAATAATAAGAAGAAGAAGAATGATATTGAAATCTTATAAAAATTTACTTAACCCTTTTTATATAATACCTTGCATGGCCTCTATGTTGAAGAGTAAGATATGTTGTGAAAAGAAACATTGCACGTAGATAAGGACTCATCCCAGAAAATCAGACTTCTTCTATGTTCGGCACGTCCCTTCAGTTCTTTGACGATCATGACTCGTCTCAATTTCCTGTCTTTTGTAGCTCATAAGAAATGTTTTTTTTTTTGTTTTTTTTTTTATTTCTTCTGTGGACATGATCATCAGAGACGGTGATATGTGTGTTTTATGTTGTGGTTATCTTGAAGTTATATTTTGGAATACGGTTCAAAAAATTGTAAGGACTAATGTCATGAAAGAGTTTTTCCATGTTGGTTGTTTGGTTGGCTGATTTTGTTTGGTGGTATATCAACATCTCTATGGGTTATTTAATGCCGAAATCGAAATATTTTGTAAATAATTTTATACTTTCAGAGTAAAGATATGTGTTTTGTAAATAATAAAATGTATTGTTGGTAATTTTACTATAAAAATGTATTTATATATTTTTTTAGTATTGTATAGATTGTCATATTGCTATAAAAATGTATTGTTGATCATTTTATTATAAAAACGTACTGTTGATTTTTGTTTGGGGGTTCACTATTTGCCCATAGCTGGGACCTTAACATGTGCTACCATCCTGGGTCAGGGTGGACCTGGGAACGACAGAAATTAGTGTGTGATAAATCCACCAGTTATACTAACCTTCTGTCTAACATAACATATTTGTGGGATATGGATACTATCAAATCATTGGACTCGGGCTACTGTAAGAAACCTCCGAATATGTTTTGGCTTTAAATAGCCCCCAAAAGCTAGGGCTTCTTAATCTAGGGTTTCCTTAATCTTAAGGTGCCCTCGGATGGGTTTCAGTAGGACCGTAAGTAAGACTTAATACTAAGTTTGATTGGTTCGATAAAGTCAAATTGGCAGCTGATCTCAAAAATGACCTACAATCTGTTGTTAAATAGGGCAAGGAGTGGCTTGTCAATTTTAATCATCTCAGAGAACCCTTTTTGCCTTCCATCAGCATGGCTGATGCTAACCTCCAGAAAATTGACTCATTGCGCCTTCTCAGACTAATGTTTTCAGTTGACATGATGTGGAAAGAGTATATTGAATCAATTGCAGCTGAGAAAGTTGGTTCACTGTGTCATGCTAGACAATTTTTCTCGCCAGAACCTGTCGAAAAACTACTACAGAATTTATCCATTTCAATGTTTCAGTCAGACGAAAGGCACGAGACAGAGGTCAGGGGAGGGTGGAAGGTATTTGCCTTAAAAGAAAGAAGTTTTATAAAATTTAACCCGAATATTAACCTTATGACATTAATTTGGGGTTATATGAAAAATGAAATATTAATCTAAAATAGGAAAAAAAAGGGGTCTAAAAATAAATTTAAAATATATAGATAAAAGGATGTAAGGGATTAATTGAAACAGAGTTGTGGAAGTGTTAAAGTAGGGGAAATTTTATAAATATAGTTTAAAGAGGTTATAGAGAGTGGGGCGAAATAAAATATAGAAATTAGAATTAGTTATACTGCCGACATTTGAATAGTTAAAGGGGAGTGAATATTATGGAAATATGGTAGCTAATTAAGCTAAACCTATATTATGGAAATGTGGATTTGTTTTTATGTCGACATTTTAACACTAATTCATTTCTCTGATTTAATAGTTTGCTTTGATTTTTGTATTTTATTATTCTATTTTTTCTGCTAAACATAAATCACGCCTATGACTATAAGGAGTACATATGGAACCTATAATTTTCCAAATTATCTGTGGGTTCAAACTTTTCTCCTTTAATTTCCCAATTTTTTTTAAACAAAGTTTATAAATTGAGAAAGTTAAAGTGGTGTCTTTATAGACTGGAACATCATCATCACATAATACTACTACTACTACTAATAATAATAATAATAATAACATTAATAAAAATATAATTAAAATTATAAGAAAAATATATAATATAAAACATGTCATACGCAGACAGTACTGTTTCGCTGTATCACAACTCCTCAGTGCGACTAGACATCCGAATACTTCAAGCCCGGATTGAAACCCAACCTATCAGTCAGAGTTTCTACCACGGAGCTAACTTCAATCGACAGAGAGAAACAACTAAATCTAGCGTATTGTTTTTACGAATGTAAACAAAGGCCAATCAGCCGGAGTGCTCCAATTCATTTTACTGAAGAGATTTGCATTAACGCAGGTGGTTGTTGTTTATAAAATTAGCTTATCACTCATGTATGTAATCATGATAATATTTGCTAGATATTATCTTTCTTTATCACCAATTGTGACAAAGAATTTGATTGTATCCGATGAACCTTTCCAGGTTGTAATTAGTAATTTATCGGTCATTTTTTTATCATTATTCTATGTTTTTTAGATTTAGACCTATTTCAGTTTTTGTTGGATTTATTAGACTAGACTGTATGTTATGAGCGAAGTTAAACCTGTGATCCTTAAATAAAATGAATGCATCTTTGATATGGATCTTCCCTCCTCTATCAGTAATATTTAAATTATTTGCAATATTGGCAGTCTCATGGTCGATCTCCAAGGTCATTCTGTTATATCTATCTAGTTTATGTGTCTGTTATATATATATATATATATATATATATATATATATATACACACACACACATATATATATACATGCATACACACACACACACATATATATATATACACACACATATATATACACACACACACACATATATATATATATATACACACACACACACACACACATATATATATATATATATATATATATATATATATATATATATATATATATATATTCAATTGTCTATGACGTTAATTCGGTTTATTACATTATTTTTTATTTAATAATCGAACAAACTTTTGGACCGACCCAATCCAATTTCCTGGATATTTATGACGTTTTTACTACTTACAATTTATGCGAGATGAGAGTAAAGCTATCAGAAAAAGAATGGATTTGAGATACTTTTAATGGTAAAGGAGAAACCACGGGGACGGCATGATCTCTCTCGACAAGTGACTGTTATTGTTAGAAAATAAAAACAGAGAAAAGCGAGTTGGCCCATGTTTTAATAAGTGGCATACAACTACTACAACTACTGCTATTTTGTTTTTACATACGATTCATATATTTGGAAAAAAATATTATCAAGACAAGTTCGAATTTTTTAATCAGTTGGACGCTATTCTTTGATTTGTCTTTTAAAAGAGAATTATGGTCGAAATTTTCTCAAGCTTTGTCGAATATTCTGTCCATTTGTTTTCTTTGTGTCTATTCCGTGCCAGATTTACATATAGGCTGGTTACCTAAGGGAAATTCACCCACCTCCTCACGGTGGCGCGTTGTGACACAAGGTTAATTTAATACGGCGTGACCATACTCATGCATATTGGACAAGGAAAAAAATTGCTCAGTCTCCCGACTGCTTTCGGCGTCGTTGTCCACTGGCACTTCTTATAATAAGGAAGGAGTTGCTTCAAAATTGGGATCCCCGGGGGCGAGGCTTTGTCATAGTTTAAAGAGAGGACATATACTACAATTTGATCTCAGCAAGAAGGCCGAGTAAATGGGGATGAACCCAGTCTGCACCCCCCCCCCCCGAACAGAAATAATAAATAAATATTCAACTACCATATATACTCGTGTATTGTGCGAATTTTTTTGTTTTTTTGTTTTTTTTCAAGAGGTTAAAAATCGTGTATTTTCGGTGACCGGTTGCACTATACACAGCTAACTTTTTCCAGGAATGGTTAAAATTCATACAAAAAAAAGGTCAGGAGTCGCACGAAACATGAAGTCGACTTATACACGACTATAGACCGAAGGGGTCCATTATGATAAAAACCAAAATAATATATCAACCCAAACACAAATTTGCGGTCATTTCTTACCAGCCCCGCGAAAATGGTTAGTTTGTAATATTAAAGGGTCCAAAGGAACTGTTTTGATAATTCTTTACATTCGGACTATTGTCTTCATCTTTGTTGTCATTTTCATAACGTTTCGGCGCTTGTACCCTACAGTCTTCATCAGATGTTTATCGATCCGATTCGAAATTTCCTGAAGGTTATCCTGATCGACAAAGCTCAACGACCAAAAACGTTGTGATATCAACAAAGATGAAGCAGGAAAAATCATAAATGTAACATTTTGATGGAAGTCCAAGTTGTTAGTTCTTGCTTCCGTTTTATCTTTGACTGAAGAAAACAATGCTATAGCCATGGGCTTCGTTCAGCGGAAGATTTCTTCATCTTAAATAATGGTTTGGTTTAGTTTGTTTTTACAGCATATCAACCACAATAGGTTACTTAATGCCGACAAAATTTCCTTTATTTTTTAAATGTACAGTAGCGTCCAAAACTAAGGGACAAAATTTTAAAACCTAATATTTGTTAGAAATAACAACTGTGAAAAGCTGAAATTTTGACAACTGGTAGTCGTTATCATCCATAATAACATACTAAAATTTGAATCATTTGCAAAGGATAGAAAAAGAATTATAACAATTATTTATTTATTTTCAAAATAGGATCGTCCAAAAGTAAGGGACAAAATTGAGAAAAACAATGTAAACAGTATGCTATATTCAAATTTTTTGATTTCCTCTAAAGAATAAGTCTTACTTAGACATTTGTAAACGTTGCATCAGCCGGCAGCATGGCGAAACGCCAAAAACTTGATTACTCTGTGAGACAAGCTATTGTGAAGCTACACAAGGAAAAGCACACCATTAGAGAGATTTCAGAGAAAGTGAAACGTTCCAAGAGTGTTGTAGGCAGGGTTGTTAAATCCTACAATGATACTGGCAAAATAGTTAGTGCTTTTAAAACCAGCAGACACCGCAAAACTTCGGCAAGAGAAGATCGAATAATGCAGTGTATGTCATTAAAGGACCGTTTTAAGTCTTGCACAGAAATTAAAAGGGTTATGAATAGTACCTCATGTGTTAATGTGTCAAGACAGACTGTTTCTAGACGACTGCAAGAAATAGGGCTGTTTAATGGAACCCCGGGGAAGAAACCACTTGTTAGTTCGAAGAAGAAGAGATTAGAGTTTGCAAACAGGTATGTAATTTGGACATATGAAAATTGGGCAAAAGTATTTTTCAGTGATAAAAGCAAGTTTAATTTATTTGGAAATGATGGAAAAAACAATGTAAAGAGACGTATTGGTGAAAGATTAAGTGCAAAGTGTACTAAGAAAACTGTCAAGCGTGGGGGCGGAAGCGTCATGGTATTTGGAATGTTTTCTAGCCAAGGTACAACGCCTCTTGTCCGGTTACAAACTCGTGTAAACGCGCAGATCTATAAAAACATTGTTCAAGATCATGTTGTGCCAATCATACAGAATTCAGGTTTCGATAGGGCTACCTTTATGCAAGATAATGCCCCATGTCACAAGGCAAAGGTGGTAATGAGTTACCTTAGCGAGCAAGATTTGGAAATTATGGATTGGCCACCGCAAAGTCTTGACTTAAATCCAATAGAAAATCTTTGGAAGACCTTAGGAGTGAAAGTTATGGAAAGAAATCCCACTAACACGGAGGATTTGTGGGTGAAGCTTCAAGAAGAATGGTCTAAAATTAGTATCGAGGAATTGTCAAGAACTGATTCGTTCTTGTAGTCGAAGATGTGCAGCTGTCATTGAGAGCAAGGGCTCATTTACTAAATATTGATTGTACATGTATTTTTATTGTTTTTTGCTGTCTACATTGTTTTTCTCAATTTTGTCCCTTACTTTTGGACGTTCCAAATTTGAAAATAAATAATTGTTATAATTCTTTTTCTATCCTTTGCCAATGATTCAGATTTTAGTATGTTATTATGGATGATAACGACTACCAGTTGTCAAAATTTCAGCTTTTCAAAGTTGTTATTTCTAACAAATATTAGGTTTCAAAATTTTGTCCCTTAGTTTTGGACGCTACTGTATAGCTGGTAATTTTTTCAAAAATGTATAGCTGGTAATTTTTTTTTTTTTTTGTTAATGTATAGTCTGGTCTGTTTTGTTTTGTGACATATTAACCTCAGTGGGTTATTTAATGCTGATTTTTATTTCTGGTAATATTTTCTTTTTATTGCTGACACTATATTTTTTTAAGTATTCCTGGTACCAAAATCCATTTTTACACTTTCATAGCGTTTTGAGTTAGGTTGTGGGGTCAATTACTTGCCCATAGCTGGGACCCCTAACAGATGCTACCACCTCGGGTCAGGACGGACTCGGGAACACCAGCAACTAAGAGGTAGTTCCACGCTCCCCAAAACCTCCCGACCAGAGGCCTCGCTGCTGGATGCAATCTTTCGTCTTACCCAGGACACGGATGCAGTTTATCGTCATACCCAGGACGCTCATCTTAAATAAGTCTTTGTACAAAGTTTATCGTTACAATGAACCGTCAGTGTGAACAGAGGAAAGCATTTTTAATCATGGCAGGGACCCACCATGCCACGCAAATATAGAGAACCATGCATATTCCCTCGAGCAGTTTCTTCTTGCGAACCAGTGCTCTGTGGAACTGGCTCTCAAGGGGATGCTTCCTCGATCACTATAATCTTAAACTGTTCAAGTTATCTTAACTGTTATCTTCCCCACCTATATGTATAAACTGCGCATCTTACTCTGTAAACCCTCTAACTCGAGTGGTTCCCGGGCCTTTTACAGAGCGAACCTCACGGTAAAAAAATGAAACTACCGTATTTGACAGCATATAAGACGCACGGATGTATAATAGGCACCCCAATTTCAGTAGTCATTTTCAATACTACTATCGATGGATTGCAGAACTGGGTTTAGGAGAAATAACAAGGAGACAAAACTTATTAAGTCTTTAAGCCATGCGTCCCTGAACAATTTTAACCCTTCTGCCTATGCCTCTGAGTTTAAAATTCGCAAATAATTCGTGTGTAATGTTTCACGGTAGATATAAAAAATAGTTACAAGTGTTTACTCACCGTTCAACTGGGTATCTGAGCATTAAGTCATTTTTCTCTACCACTGTTCAACTGGTGGCTGGGCATTACGTCATTTTTCTCTAGCGCCGGTAAAGCGGTGGTCAGAGATCAAAGGGTTAATTGCTGCAAGGAACAGGAAGATGTTGAGAACAATGATCACCTACGCCCCGAAAGAACATGGCACATCTAAAAAGAAGACTTCGATGGCCCGATTATGTTGAATGTTATCATACTGACTGTTGTGTTATCAACACTTGCCAGTTTATATCATGACACCGACTGTGATATCTCATGATTGGCACTTTCAAATACATTTTCATTTTATTAGCAGTAATACTATTAAAATGGATACAAAGTTCAAACTTAAGTTGAAGTTATTATAAATCAATTCATTAAATTTTTTATTGCCTAAGTTGGTTATTATAAAGTTAGCGTTTGAAGTCAGATTTCATAATTGGCCGCTGCAGGTCAACGTTTTAAATAACAATTCTTTACTTTTCTTCGTGGTAATTTTTCTTCTTGCTTACGTGGAATCGTCTATCCTCGCGTGAAAATCTCAGAATTCTTTTTTCTTGTACAATTTCTAGTTCTTTCTCATACAATATTTTTTTTATATTCTGTATACTTGAATAGGGTTACCAACCGTCCAGTGACCCTATTCAAGTATACAGAATAATAAAATAAAATTTAAAAAAAAAAAAACGTCTGGTGAAACAACGCGTGACATACCTGGCGGGCTTAAGCAAGTGGATGACAAAACGTGGTCTGGGGAAGGAAGCAGAGGGAAGGAAGTTATTGAGACCTGCGAGGGATAGAGGGAGGATGACAGCCATGATCGCCTACGTCCTGAAAGGACATGGCACATAAAAAGAAAAGAACCTTCCCGTGAAATGCAGAATTGTCCTGCATTTTGATGTTGAACGAAGTGCTAGTATTAACAGAGGCGAGGGATAATCAGAAACTATGATTCTTTAAAAAAATTTGCTCCTACATTTTGTTTTACCTAATAAACGCAAACGATTTGAATAGTGATTTTCTAGGCCTAGATTAGATGTGGCACAAGGCCGAAATTATGGGGTACCCAGTGAGGATCAAGCTCATTATTCAATCGTAATTAGTTTAGCTCCACGGACAGCTGGAATGCGTGCAAAATCATTCAAACTTCTTTCCTTCCTTCCTTCTCTCTCTCTCTCTCTCTCACTCTCTCTCTCTCTCTCTCTCTCTCTCTCTCTCTCTCAATACTTATCGCTCGATAATACCAAACTGATTTAATTCAGCTCCATGGAAACCTGCTCTTAAGAGTTTCCACGGACCCCTGGTTTGGTAATCTGTTCACAGAGAACGTGAACTCCTGATTGGGGAAACTCCTCGTCCCACATTTTTTTCATTTCAGGGACTTGGTACCCCATTAGCTAAAATAGAATCATTTGCCACCTATTCATGTCACAACTCATTTTAGCATCTCTCTGAACGCCTTTCTAGACCAGTTGTATGCTTTTTATTTGTCTGCATATTTGATATTCGCTATTGTTATGAACGTTTTAATTTTAATATTCGAAGCGGTACTAAAACGTTCTAAGTCCAACCTAGGAGCCCTTCTATAAAAAAAAAATAGTTTATTTAGTATTTGCCAGTCATCACGTCGCGATTAGTAGATAAAGTTGGCAGGGAAGGAGAGCTGACTTAGCAAAAGTTGTTCCATGTATAACCTACCAACCTACTTACCTACCTGCCTACCTAACCGGATGAGCAGACAAAGCGCCGAATAAAACACCGACATAAAATAGGGTTAGCGTTCGACGAGGATTTTTTTTTTTTTTACTATGTTACGTTGTTAGCGTGCATCGCGCCCTTTCCCAGCTCTCGGTGAACACCGACTAGATCGATGACTGGAAATCAACATGAGGTAGATCATTGGCCGGTTGGTGGAAAGCTTAGGCGAGGGTCGCATTATGTTTACAGATCAATCATTTGATGTTTTAAATGCAGTGTACATTTTAGCTTTCTCCGTAAATTTTATGTTAATTAAATTTTATTTTAAGTTGGTATCCATTCACAAGTGATATTGTACTTTATTAATATTTTTTAATAAAAAGGTTCTCTTTGAAATTGATTAATTTATATAATATATTTAATAATGAGTCTGCTATAATTTGAATCTGTCTAATTGCTTCATTTTCACGATCACGAGTCCCGTAACCCATTAGGGTCTAAGGGGTACCACATGTACTACAACCGTAGTAGAAAGATAGCCTGAAGGAGCTGTTTCGATTTCAGAGTTTTCCTTCAGAAAACCAAGGTTATAAGACCCAATCTGTCCTGCTATTTACATACAGTTTTGAACTCAAAGTTTTCCTTCTCTTAGATTGGTTGCCATCCAATCAGGGTAAAGTCCTCAAGCCTCATAAACTATTAAAAAAAAAAAAAAAAAAAATGTGGTTGTATTTTGCTTTTAAATCCAAATAAATCGTTCACTCGGCAGTAATTTACAATCGCCTGATGAAACACGTTGATATGCATTGAAACACAACTGCTATTGTGTAGCCACTTTACATCTTTTCGGTGTAATATCCTAAAAATAAATAATATTGCTCTACTCTGTAACTTAAAAGTTACGAACGTTGGAATTGTACCCTATTCGTTCTCATCTTACCTCTGTATATATATATATATATATATATATATATATATATATATATATATATATATATATATATATATATATAAATTACCATTATTTGCCCTTTAGTTAAATTTCCCAAACATCAATTACGCTATCAATGGGCTTGTCAACGCCTGATAAAAATATCCACATCCGTGTTATAAAATGGTTTTCTGCTATACTTTAAACTAAAAGTGTCGTTAAATATTTGAGCTTAACAACTTTAACAAAATATTGCAATGACAATCATAGATATGAATGATGGTTGTTATTTTAAGAAGTAAGGGGGTACAAATGAAAAGATTTGAAATTGACAACTTTGTCAATTTCACTAGAACTGCTGCTAGGTACACATATCTTTCTTTCTTTCTTTTCTCGCTGAAATCAAGAAATGTCTTTTCACCTCTTTCCACGCAATCAAATCGGTACTGAACAAGTGAGCAAGTTTTAGAGAATATGGAAACAAAATGGCACTTATACTTAGTATCTGAAATAGTTCAAATTTTCAAGGCACATAATGAGAAAAGAGAGCTTCGAAAATTTAACACTCACAGGACATACTGAATGTCAAGAGAGACAGAGGAAAACAGCGCATAATCTATATAACGAGCTTTTGTAAATAGTTGGCAAAATAGGGGTCAGGAGATATAGGGAAAATTACTAAGATCTACAAAGGACAAAATATTGTGGTTCACCATGATCGTCAAAGTCCTGAAGGGACAAGATACATAGAAGAAGTATAATAATAATAATAATAATTATTATTATTATTATTATTATTATTATTATTATTATTATTATTATTGTTATTATTATTATTATTATTATTTATTATTATTTATTAATGAGGTCCCATTTGTTAACCGAGTAGTATTAATATTTGACATATATCGGCTGCCGCTTTCAAATATTAACACGCATGCGCATCTCCCTTTCTGCATATGTCTGCACCTACGAAGCCCTTCTACTGCTAAAGTTGTGCTGTCGGTATTGGATGGGGGTGACGCTAGTAGTGAACTCTCGTCATTGCTGCCGCCCGCAGCAAACAGTGTGAAGTTGTGACTGAAGCCGAAATAACTCGGGAAGACGAATGACCTGATTATGAGTTGGAAGGCCAGGAAACTGAGTCATTCAGTTTTTCATTTTATCTTTATTTCTATAAGTCATTTTTTTCTTTCCGTTTATTCCATAATCAATTATTTGTTTGTTTCCTGCATTGCTTCTGTCTTTTTTTTCATTTCTTATTTCTTTTTTGTCTTTGTTTTAATCCTTTCTTTTCTTTTTCATTTTGTCAATTTTCTTTCGTCTTTCCCTATCATCATTTTATCCATTCCTTTCTATTTACTATAAATGAGGTGACACATATTTGAGAAGATATCCCTGCTTGTTAAACAGTGAAAATAATGTCTACCGGCCTACAGATCAAAAAGTCCTACGAAAGAAAATGTGTCTCCCTAAGTGAATCGAACAACTAGTCCCTTTTCTAACCACTTTTATCCAGATCTACAGCTTTGCACCGCTTACTTTCTTTTCTCGTTATTTTATAGTCTTTTTTTCTTTTTTTAAACATTTTTTAATCGGAATCACCCTATGCAAGGCAGTAAAGCCACTAAGAGACAAGGTGGTTACAGGGTGTGTAAGAATTAAGAACAGAAACATTAATAATGAGCGAAAGAGCAATCAAGAGGGTAGTAAATAGCGATTGACATTTCATTTAAATTTTTCAGATTAAAGTTGACTGGAAAATATGGAGCCGGGAGGAAGTTCCACAATCGAAAAGTGCGAGAAAAGAAGCTGTTAACATAGAACTTACGGTTACATCTAGCCAGCTCGACTGTAAATTGAAGAGATATCGCCACCAGTCTAGTACTTTGCTTAAATTCTTAAAGTCTAGTCACCATAGTGAAGAGCTCATCCGAACAATTACCATGAAAGTATTTATAGAAAACACACTGGGCGGCAACCTTAAAGCAGTGGGAAAGTGACTGAAGCCGAGCCGCCAGATCAGGACCTATAATATTTCTGATTTATCACTTCCGATGGCCCCTTGCGTTATGATGACATTTTCACCTTGCTTGGTGTGGCGCCGCTTACACTGTAACCTTCGACCTCGAGTGGCTCTTGGGCCTTGTACAGGGTAAACATAATTTTTTGAACTTTTCGGAAATTATTTTGTAATGACAGTTTTGATAGAGTTTAAAAGCGTCTCCGAGTCCTTCTTGGAAAAGAATTATTTTCCACCCTCCAACCTCTCTCTCACGGGTGGGATGTGACGAGACGCTTACTGATCTGTCGCGACCTCCATGGAAAATGCTCGGACGAACCACATTCCACTAGGGTCTAATCTTCACGGCTGGAACCCGCCATGCTATTTTACATAACAAACTATTCCCTTTCCATCCGTATTTCATCGGCGAGAAATAAGTTCCACTCAAACAGCCTCTTCCATCAAACCAATGCCCTGTGGAACAGACTCCCACGAGAATGATTCCCTAATCTAATCACTACAATCTTATCCTGGTAAAGTCGTAATCATTATTTCCACCTCCCCCCTATCCATATAAACAACACCTTAGCGTAACCCGCTACCACGAGTGACCCGCGGGCCTTGTACAGGGTGAATCTTACTTTAAAAAAAAAATAGAATTATTTTTCGGAGCTTTTTTATTTTATTTTCTCGATTTTTTAGGCCTTTCATTGAATTACACACAGGCAAACGTACAAACAATTTGAACTTGATATTTGTGACGCAGGGTTTAAATGTCCCTTTCTGTTTGGTAACAAGACCGAAATGTGCAACTTTTGAAGTGATTTTTATGACTCCTGCATTTAAATTGAATAATATATTTTCTAATAAATTCAGTATTTTAAATGGACAAACAATTAACAATTTACATTTGAAATTTATAAAAATTAATTAAAAAATAGAAGCGACTGACACCGAACTGGTAGTAGTAGTAGTAGTAGTAGTAGTAGTAGTAGTGGTGGTGATAGAAAGCAGAAGTTATCGAAATCATTTTCCCGGCTTCTTCTGCCGCTGAAGTATTATGCATTAGTCTTTTGTGTTATGACCGATTTACTGAAAGAAAGCTATTAAAATTGTCATGGCTTCTTCAAACTCTTTAATGAAAAAAAAAGTCTTTTTTTTTCTTTAACGCTCGCTTGTTTCACTGTTCTTAGTGGCTGAGCCCTGTCAAGGTTAACTATGGCGACATTAATTCCGTTTTGTTTTGGTAACCCCCTTGAAATTTAATCCTAAAACATAACCTACGAACCAGTGTCGTAGATATTTGCAGAAAAGAAGGATACGAGTCGTATCCTTCTTTTCTGCAAATACCTTTTGTAAATAAATATTAAGAAAATACATTTTTTCATGACAGTCACAATATTTGATTTATTTTTTTATTTTATTTATTTTTTTCTTTTTGTAAACATTTTTTGTTTGTTTGTTTTCGCAATCAGACGACTTTTATGTGCAATATGACAGGCTGACTGAATTCCATCGACGCTGATGCATTGTGACCGAGTCACGACCTAAGCATCCTGCCCGCTACCCGCTGTTTGCCTGGCCCAGACGACGGAACGGAAGCTATTAAAAATTCTACTGCTTTCTTTCTTTCTTTCTTTCTTTCTTTTTTGTTTCTATTCTCCCTCTTCACGCAGGCATTGTAACGAAGAGCGACGTTGTATAAATGACGCTGCACTCTTTCGCTCGGATCTAATAACAGAAATGTTTTCTTCAGCCAATGTTAGTCTGGCATAAGGCCTGATTTGTGGCGCATTCGGAGAGACACAAAAAACAGATCAGCAATTATTCGTGCAATTAGTACGCTAAACTTTAGAATGCCGTGTAATTTACAATGCTCAAGTCGGATAAAAAAAGGATTAATTTGGATGAAATATGAATGCGCTTAAATGTAGCTCATCCTCTTTTATGGCGTGGGCGATCATTGCTCTCCAAAACTTCCTGTTGCTCGAAGTAACCTTTGAACCTTAAGCATCTTTCTTTATCTTTGTCATCTTGTTAGTTAAGCAACTCGATATTTCGTCTGTTTCTCTTGCCTCCAGTAATTCCTCTGAGTGTTAGTTTCGCCAAGCCCTCTTTCCTCATTGGATGGTCCGGGATTCCTTGTGTTTTCTGTAAAGCCTCTTATTACTCTCATGTCCTGTCTATAGTTCCCTGTACCGCTCTATTAAGTACCTGACTCCTCTTGCTAGCGCTTTACCTTTATAAGACTCAGATCAGGTAAAAAAAAAAATGGAGTTCTGTTGCCAAATACGGACAGGAACTGTCAAGTCTTCATTTTCTAGTCTCGATAATCAAGGCTTCTCGGTACAGACAGTCAGTTATGTGCCATGCGTGATACATGACTGACTAGGCAGATTCTTCCCGCAGTAGGTTGCCATTTCTTTCTGCGGTAGACCAGTTGCCATCCAAGGCTACAGAATCCGGTCTATCCTGCTATTTACCTATAGCTGGGGGAAGAAAAAGAGGACTCACATAGAAAATAGGATGAGCTACATTTAAGCGCATTCATATTTCACCCAAATGAATCCTTGTACCCGACTTGAGCATTGTTAATTACACGGCATTCTAGAGTTTAGCGTATTAATTGCACGAATAATTGCTGATCTGTTTGTGTCGCTCCGAAAGAGACTCAGATCAGGTAAAAAAAAAATGGAGTACTGTTGCCAAATACACTGGGGGAAGAAAAAGAGGACTCATACCTTTCCCAAGGGTATTAGCCCGTAAGTGAATGTAATGGATTCGATCGGAATTCGAACTCGGTTCTCCGGTTCCTCAATCCGAGCCGCTATCCATTACTCCTCTCGCTGCACTATCGCTATTTCCATGGAAAATGTTCTTACTGCCTTAGTCCCACCATTTATAGTGATTTTTCAAGCGTAGATTAGATGTGGCACAAGACCGAAAGTAGCAGGCACCCAGTGAGGATCGAACTCACTACTCAGTCGTAATTCTTTTAGCGAGATAAGTGTGCTAACCATTACGCCGCCTTGAGATGGCCAAAATTCCATTAGTTATAATCTTCACACACTCATACCCTTCGTATTCCTTTGAGATGTAAGTTACACTCGAGCAGCGTCTTCCCGTGAACCACTGCTTTGCGTTACGACTCCCAAGAGGATGCTTCCTCGATCATTACAATCTTAACCTGTTCAAGTCTCGGGTTAACCATTATCTTCTTTATATATCCCTATAAACTGTGCCTCTGACTCTGTAACCTTCTACCTCGAGTGGCTCTTGGGCCATGTACAGAGTGAACGTTATTGTCAATTTTTTCCCCGTTATGCCATTGTAGTCCCCGATCACAAACAACCTGCTCAAGTCTAGAGCTAACCGTTATCTTCCTTCTTTTTTTTTATGTGCCATGTCCTTTCAGGACGTAGGCGATCATGGCTCTCCACTTCCCTCTATCCCTTGCAGTTCCTTCATTCTGCCATTTCCCCCAGACCCTGTTCGGTCATCCACTTGTTCAAGCCCGCTTGTCTATCTTTCCCTCTATTCGACCCGTGAGTATCAGATTCTCCAGGTCCTCCTTCCTCATTATATGTCATAAATATAAGCACAGGTGTCACGTAACAGCTCAGTGTCCCTATAAACTATGCCTCTTACCTCTTACTGCGTAACTCTCTTTTTTTACAATGATGTTCACTCTAACTCGAGTGAACATCATTTTAAAAAAAGGGATTCTCAACATGAATTCAAGCGCCCTACGAGACTGGCATCCCACTCTCACCCTTTCACTGTAGAAACTACTAAATGTAGCCGTCTCTTCTACTCCAATAGCTTCATGTCTCGCACCTCTCGCCTGTGGAACTCCCTTTCTTATTCTAGTTTCCCTGAGAGCTATAATCTCCAACTATTCAAATGTAATGTCAATCGACATCTCCAGTCGCCTTGATCTATCCACTATCCTTCTCCTCATCCTTTCTTCTATCACTCCTATTCTGATCTTGCTCCATATCTTCTGTAACCTCTTGCGTCCTAGTGGCTTCCCGCTTTGCTTGGGGTGAAGAAGCGCTTAAAAAAATTGTCAGTAGAAGCACATCACTGTTTTTCAAGTCTGTTTTTCATCTTTGAGGATAGACTGTCCAGCATTTACTGCTATCTAGGAAATTAAATATTGCATATTCCCTGTTATGTCTTCTTTCAACACTATGTGCCACATTGTAATTATACGCTTTCTTGTAAGCAATGTAACATTGGGTCTCAAAATATAACTAAGTGGCTTATTTCTTTCTTTCTTTCTTTCTTTCTTTTTTAAAAAAAACGCGTCTTCTACGCTTGGAAATCGTTTCTTTATCTCAATGCATTTGCATGGTATCATGGCTATATTTGCAGAGCGTCCAGTAAATGAGAAAACTTTATTAAAAATCGAGTCACTACTGACATTTAAGTTAGATTCACCACACATCACCAGTTCCGTAGCCCATTAGAGTCGGAAGGTGTGGTAGCCTGACGGAGCCCATCCCTCTTCAGGCTTGGTTTGAATTCAGTTTTTCTTCTTGTCAAGGCAAGAGAGGCGCTATTTAACCTTTAACTATGGGTAACTTTCTGGGTCGCTAACCGTTATTCTGTTATTCTATCCGCATATATATATATATATATATATATATATATATATATATATATATATACACTACAGTTCCAAAGTTTGAGGCCACCCCTGATAACTTTTATATTGGTTCTAATAGTAGAAAATTATTATACATGGTTAAAAAAAAGAGTGAGACATGATTTTTATATTAAAAATTTTATTATGACAAAAAGAAAAAAAAGCCTTTTATGATTAAATTTTGCTCTCGTCAAAAGATCCTCCTTTAGGCTCGATTACTGCAGCACAGATTTTTGGCATTTGTTGCAAAAGTTACTCAAAGTATAAGTTTGATAATTGATTCCATTCTTTTTTCAATGACTCTAAGAGATCTTTTTATTTTTCCCCCTCGTCTATGAAGTTCATCCTGTGTTTAGTCTGAGGGTGGCTTCAAACTTACAAACTCTAATATATATATATATATATATATATATATATATATATATATGTATGTATAATTATTATTTTTATTAAGTATTGTAATAAAAATAAATTTAAAAGCATTCCTATCTCTCCTTGCCCTCTCTAATTTCAACCATGTCCGTCACACTATCTCTCACCACTCTTTATATCACCTTACATCAACTTAATACTACTGCTCAAAGTGTAAAAAATTATATTTAAAGTTAAATTCATTTTTTTATCTTTGGAAGTGAAGTCAGATGAGCCAAGGAAAAGAAACTCCATGGGGAAATAAATTATAACCATGGACCCTTAAAGTTATCTGTTTTCATTAAAATTAATTAATCGCTCTGATTTAACATTGATCTCTCCGGATTTCATCTTCCTTGGGATTATCCATACGGATTACCAAGATTTTCGTTACTTATACAGTGTAACTCGGATATAAGAGAGTTGTCGGGACCGGAGAATAAGTCTCTTATATCCGGGGGTTTCTCTTATATCCGGGTTTGGTCTATTTTGTTTAGGTAAGTATAGCTCTAATTTGGGACCAGAGAAAATATCTCTTATATCCGGGTTACACTGTATATACATAATTATATATATATATATATATATATATATATATAGTCCGTTGGTAAAAAGTAGACTTGTATGAGCCACAGGACAGAATTTGAGAAGAGCTAGCGCTGTATCGAGTCTAATTTGTTACCTCTCTGTCACCGAGACCCGTTGGTTCATTGGGTATGAAGCTTGCGTCATATCGTGGATGAGCACTAAGTTCCCAAAATAGGACGAAACGTCCGTCCAGTGCTTTCTGCATTCTGTTGAGGATTCTTCAAGACAATGAATTAATTGTGATATATATATATATATATATATATATATATATATATATATATATAGTCGGAACAAAATTTCGTAGCTTTTTTAACTGAATACAATATTTAGATATTTTTAGGTAGATTATTCACATTATTCGGACTATTGTCCTTATCTTTGTCGGCCGAAACGTTGTAATAAATATGGCGACAAAGATGAGAACAATAGTCCGAATAATATAAATAATGTACATAATGCCTCATCTCAGAAATATAGACAGATTTGTAGGTAGATTCATTTAGCCATGTTGTGGGTAATTTTCACCTACTATGTCTGTCTTACTATCTTTAAAACATCTTCATGAAGCCATTCTTACAGAGCTTGGCATCTTTCATATATATATATATATATATATATATATATATATGTATATATATATATATATATATATATATATATATATATATATATATAATCATCTTTAGGGTTCCTTGGTGTGGTGTAATGTTTAGCAAGCTTGTCTCAGTAGGACATATATTTATTCTGGCCACCAAATTCAAAAGCACGTAACCTCACACCAGTAATCGTTATTACAAGCGTTAAACGAGAATGATGAACATATATATAAAAACCACAAGAGATTTCACTTTTTAATCTGAGATTAACAACACTTTACTCTTCCTGGATATCATACTACATAGAACCAATAATGTTCTTCAATTGAGAGTTTACAGAAAATCTGCCAACAACAATGACCTCAAAAAATATTCTCAACACTACAACAGAATAAAATTTGGAATTATTACAGTATTTTATTTAACAGTACTAATATACATATATATATATATATATATATATATATATATATATATATATATATATATATATATATATATATGTATATATATATATATATATATATATATATATATATATATATATATATATATATTCATATATATATATATTCATATATATATATATATATATTCATATATATATATATATTCATATATATATATATATATTCATATATATATATATATTCATATATATATATATATATTCATATATATATATATATTCATATATATATATATATATATATATATATATATATATTCATATATATATATATATTCATATATATATATATTCATATATATATATATATTCATATATATATATATATTCATATATATATATATTCATATATATATATATATTCATATATATATATTCATATATATATATATATATATATTCATATATATATATATATATATATTCATATATATATATATATATTCATATTCATATATATATATATTCATATTCATATATATATATATTCATATATATATATATATATATATTTATATATATATATATATTCATATATATATATATATATATTCATATATATATATATTTATATATATATATATATATTCATATATATATATATATATATTCATATATATATATATATATATTCATATATATATATATATTCATATATATATATATTCATATATATATATATATTCATATATATATATATATTCATATATATTTATATATATATATATATTCATATATATTTATATATATATATATATATATATATATATTCATATATATATATATATATATATATATATATATATATATATTCATATTTATATATATATATTCATATATATATATTCATATTTATATATATATATTCACATATATATATATTCATATTTATATATATATATATTGATATATATATATTCATATATATATATATATTCATATATTCATATATATATATATTCATATATATATATATATATATTCATATATATATATATATATATATCAATATATGAATATATATATATATATGAATATATATATATATATGAATATATATATATGAATATATATGAATATGTATATATATGAATATATATATATATGAATATATATGAATATATATATATATGAATATATATATATATATGAATATATATATATATATATGAATATATATATATATGAATATATATATATATATATATATATATATATAACCAAATTACCCGCTCCTTGCTGCATGTCACACTTTTCTTTTTCTTTTTTTCTTTTTTTTTTTTTTTGTAAGAAAAGGATGATTAATTTTAAATCACTGCCATAATTTAGGAACAAAAATGATGCATTTCAATATTACTCATTGAGTGACCTTCATCTTCTGGCTTTCTCCCATGCTTTGGATAGGAGTCATTCCTTTGTTCAAATCTAAATTTAATTTAAATCAAAGGGGAAAATTTTTCAGGGTAGGGGGTTGAAAAACAGCTTGATCTGACCCCTTGAATTGATGAGTAGATTTCAACATTGATATGACAGCTGAATTGTCGCAACAAATATGTATTGTAAGGCACTACCCACTCATTGGTGATTTCTTGCTCAATTTGACGTCCATATTGTCACATTTTGATCTTGACGGTGTAACATCCATCTTCTCGCTTTCTCCTTCTATAGGAGACATTCCCTTGTTCAAACTTAAATTTAATTTAAATCAAAGGGGAAAAATTCAGTGAGGGTGTGTATCCTTGGGATTACCTTTGATCAAAATGAAATAAACTTATCCAAGTACCGTGGGTAATGTAGTTTCAGAATATATATAGTTATAGGGGTCTATCTCCAAAACCCTAGAAGTTCGATAACCAACAAAAAAGACTAAAAAAACTACAACTATATATATATATATTATAATGAAGAGAAAGAACAGTAGGAGATATAACCCGGTGTTCTTATTAATTATTTTTCTTTTTGCAAAACAGTGCTCAATGCAAATCTACGGAGCATAAATATTCTAAATTTACTAATTTAGAATTAAATTAAATTTTACTAATTTAGAATTAAATTAAAGTCCTTAGTCCTGTTTCATTTTCAAGCGAATTTCGAAATAACTTTGCTTGAAAATGAAACAGACTTGGGACTTGAATTTAATTCTATAATTTAATTTGAAGTTTTTAGTTTCTGTTTTTGAAAGATGGTAATTCCTGTGTAGCGATGGAACCATATTTTTAAATTAGTAAATTTATAATAAATATATATATATATATATATATATATATATATATATATTATTATTATTATTATTATTATTATTATTATTATTAAAAATAACAAACAATGAATGAGCCATCCTCAGGGTGGTTGTACAGACATGAAACAAAGATATCTACCGTCAAATACATGTGAGCCGAAAGCTTTGGTCCACCCGAAATTAAAGCAAATATTCGAACATCAGGACGGCTCATGATCAGACATAATAGACATCCATTGGCTGTTGTATTTAATAATAGATGTTTAAATAATGATCTGCTGCCCCAACATACTATATATATATATATATATATATATATATATATATATATATATATATATATATGTAAGCAAATATATGGATATAGATCCGACAGTAGGAAGAAAAATATACGGGAAAAAACAAACAAAAATCCTTATATGCAATAATGCTGTTTTAATGTTAAAAACAGCATTATTGCATATAAGGATTTTTGTTTGTTTTTTCCCGTATATTTTTCTTCATATATATATATATATATATATATATATATATATATATATATATATATATGTATGTATGTATAATAAGCTTTTAGATAGGTATCATAATTTAATATTTAACGATTAAAATCGAATAAAATAAATATAACCTAATGAGCCTCTCGACCGACACTTCTTCAGAAGTCAATCATCGATATTAAAATACTACTGAAAGTGTGTTGTTTTTAAGATAAGATCTTAAAATTGGAGAGGAGAAAAGATTTGAGGGAAATTATTATTGTCATCCAGCTCAAGCGACTGACTCCCCTAATAATTTTTATTTGTATTTATGCTCCTTCTGTCTACACAGTGTCGGGCGCCGATCACAACAGCTTTAAGATATTCAGATTGTGTTTTCTCCGGCCTCTTTGCAGAACAAAAAAGAACTCTTCTGAATAATTGTTCCTACAAACATTTGTACTTAACAAGCCAGCCAGAACTACGATCAGTATAATCTGGTTTGATAGCATTCGATATTGCTGGAATCAAATGTGATATCGTCGAGGTAGATCACTCTACCCACAAGAAGCTTGGCAACGTAAATCTGTTAGTGAGCTCACTGAAAAGGAGTTCTCAAGTGTGTACACTTGATGAGCTAGAAAAATGTGTAAAGACTGATGGTCAAAAAGTTCATGTTGACCCTAAGGATCTATTTTCGAGGCTTGTTGTTCTGATATAAAGATGCAAAGATGTGACTCTCTTCAGCATCTGTCTATATTTCTGAGACATGGCACAGTGGATAAAGGCGTTGGTTAGATCCAGTGACAGGACCCAAAGAGTTGTGAGTTCAATACCCGGTTAAGGCAGTGGAGGACTTGGAGAGGTGAATTAGCAAGAGATAACTGATAACCGACATCCATTAGACATGGCACGTGGAACTAGAACAGTCTACCCCAGCGAGCGAAATTAAGGGTTCAGTTCGACATTCCAACCACTTGAAGAAGGCGTACAACGGCCGAAACGTTGTGATAAATATGGCGTCAAAGATGAGGACAATAGTCCGAATAATGAAAATTATGTGACTCCCTTCTTCAAGTTCGAACTCACTCCATTTCCAACTTCAGTTTACAAGAATTTCCAAATGAGAAAGACAAACAGATCCGTGCTGGAACATCACCTGCCCTCTGACGTCCCTGAATCTCGGCCACTAACTGATACTGAGTTTGTTTTAGATGGAGGTGCTCTCTTCCACCGAGTGAAGCGGTTGCCTCGGCTGACATACAGCGACGTGTTTGCACAGTATTTAAACTACGTGTAGGCTAAGTACGAGCTTCCCAGCATCCCTTTTAATGGTTACTGTTGAAGGGTTCTCCCCTTTTTTACACAAATGGATTCACCCAGTATATACAATACTACGGCTACGTGAAGACCTAGAGAGAGCAAGACCGAAGAGTCGAGTGCAGAGTGACAGAGTAAAAGGTTGTAGGTAACCGGAAGAGTGAGAGTGAGGTAACAGCGTTGTAGGAGTCACAGTGAGCGAGAACGTAGACTCAGTATGAAGTCATACAGCGATACTTCAATACCAAAGACTGTATAGATATTTTGCTACTAACCCGTATTCCTGGAACTACTAACCTGCATTACCAGTTTGTATTATTACGTTAATACATTATTTTCATATATTCATTCCTGGCGTTTGTTATTTATTGGGACCGGATTTCAACCCGGAATCCACAACAGTTACAATGTAGTCCCGTTCATAAAAGACCATGAACAGCAGCGAAGAGCTGTTCGGACTTCTGCTAACATACAAATCGAAATTTAGTGACTATAATAGCTGATAACAAAGACATCTTTGCTCTTTTACTTTGAAACTTTTCCCCTGACATGGTTAACAAGGAAAGATGAAGAAGCTGCTCAGCGTCCATGTAATCGCAGAAAAAAAAATTGAATTCGTGAAGTCTGGGAACCAGCGAAAGCAGCTCATCGGAGCAATTACCATGAAAGTATTTGTAAAAAAGACAGAGAGAGGCGACGGCACGTCTGT
This sequence comes from Acanthosepion lycidas, assembly GCA_963932145.1. Taxonomy (NCBI): domain Eukaryota; kingdom Metazoa; phylum Mollusca; class Cephalopoda; order Sepiida; family Sepiidae; genus Acanthosepion; species Acanthosepion lycidas. Next base: position 80,765,156 of record OZ010593.1, on the reverse strand, counting down.
GAGAAAGCGACTGCAGATGAGAGGCCAGATCAGGGCCAATCATATTGCATATCCGTCTCTGGATCTTATCAAGAACCCTGAGGGAAGCAGAAGGGGCTCCAGACCATATATGGCAGCAATACTCCATGCAAGGGCGAATGGTTGATTTGTAGATCTGAAGGATCGATTCCAGGGAGAAAAATTTTCCTTGCGATTGTTGCACTACTTTTGCTAAAATGCAACTTGCTTCTCTTTCCCAAGTGGCATCTGCAGGGTCCGCATATATTTGTCAAGATGTATGGAGGAAAACCAAGGGATCCATTGGACTCCCTCAGGTACATCAAGTATACGGGGGTATGCAATGAACATTGACGAAGATGCTACAGCCTGGAAGACTGCTTCTAACTGAACGGACAGCTTTGTTCCACAGTTTCCGTATCCATCTTCAAGCTATGATTTGAAAGATTTTAGGTCATTCCTAAATTAATCCTTGTATTAGGTTGGTGCAAAAATAATGACGTAATAACGTCGTTTTTTGACGTTCAAAAATATGTCAAAAAACGACATTATCACGTCATTATTTTTGCACCAACCTAATAGCTGGGGGTAGAGAAATGAGAAACGGTACTTGAGCCACATGTCTTACCGATCTAGATTCTGCTCCTGCGGAACGACTGAAGCCTGTGCGTTGTAAGGTGCAAGATTTCATCTAACAGACCTTGCAACACAAATATCTACTCTTGCTGGAAACATGGTCCCACGTGCGGAACAGTATCCAATGATTGTATTGACATCGACTGCAACAAAATTACACTGGCTCTCCAAGAAGAACTCGAAAAGGAAGACGATGCTAATTTATTTGAACGTTTATTTTGTGTTATATCAGGCCATTTACACTGTCTGGTTTGCTATTTTTGGTGTTGGAGTTTGGCGCAATTCAATGCTCGTTAGTGGTATCTTATAACCTTTTCTGATGGAGTGGTATTTTCTGGGCCTAGTATTTTTGTAATAGCGTTTCAATTAAAGATTTCAAATCCTGTAATTTACTGTTTTTGTACAAAGGATCACATTTTTGGCAGACATCAAAAAGATGTGAAAAAACATACACACTTCTTTTAATAATCACCTCCATTGTCGGGGTGGGCCACTACCTTGCTTAACAAAACAGGACCTTCAGGCCTCAAGTTGCTTCGTGGGTTTCTTGGTATAATGAGTTATTTCTATGTATTTGGTTTATTTATTCTCTAGTCATACCTTGCTTGTAGTACACAAGATCGTCAAATCTTCGCCGAATAGGCCGCATATTTTACTCAACAGACTGCCAAAACGAAAGAGGCCAAAATGAAGATAAATTTATGCGAGATTTATTGTATATAAAAAAATACACAATTTTGGCACAAGGCCTAAAGGGGGAATGGGTTGAGACTGGTTGTCAGTTACTATCTGATATCGATCTAATCCGATTCACGACCCATTCACTCGTTACAATTTTCATATCCTCCACAAGAACCCATCTATCGCCACTATTGCTATTTTTGGTGTTGGAGTTTGGCGCAATTCAATGTTCGTTAGGGGTATCTTATAACCTTTTCTGATGGAGTGGTATTTTCTGGGCCTAGTATTTTTGCAATAGTGTTTCAATTAAAGATTTCAAATTCTATAATTTTCTGTTTTTGTACAAAGGATCACATTTTACTCATTACAATTTTCATATCGAACACAAAAAGCCATCTATCACCACTCAACCCTTCATATACCATAATACCTCATGTTCTCAGGGAACCTACAAAAAATACCCCATGGCATAAAAATTTCATGAGCATAAAATCCTATACATAAAAATTATAAATTATATACAACGAGCGGGGAAGGAGTGAAGATAAATTTATGCTGTCGTTATTAACATCACTTATAACCAGGCAAAAGTTCATGTTCGCAGCATCATGAGAGATAAAACGTCCTTACTTTGTTGTCTAGACGGCAAAATATACAGATATCATGTGACCAGCCTGAAAGCTCCACACAGTGAGATCGAAGTCTGAGAGAAAGAGAGGGGTTGGTCGGTAGTATTCTAAAATATATATATATATATCTCAACTATTTTATTTGTCAAATTCAATTTGTCATGTAAATTGCGTATGTAATTTCCTAAGCGGCATATAAAGCTGACAGTTCTTTGTTTTGTGTCATTTTTTTTTTATATATCATCTACTATTTTACTGCTATATACATGGCTATTGATATATGCCAGCTGATGATGTTGAAATACGGCTATGTTTTACCTCAGGTTCCTTATTTCAGATCTGGTTTATTATTAATTATCCCCAACACCTAAATTCCCCCAGGTGGTCCAAGTGAGGTCTTTTCAATTTTCAAAAGCGGTGACCTTAACCTTTCTTACCATATTTAGTTTGGTAACAATTTTTCCCGGTGAACATTTATATATACCAGATTAATAGGTGAAGGTTCAAGGTCTGCTCGGTGATAATAAAATATTACTGATTTAATTTTACAAGTCAGTCCCCACCCTCGCCATTGAACCACTTGGTTGGTTGATTGATTTGATTGTTTATCGGCATATCAACTCATTTATGGGTCATTTAATGCCGAAATTTAATTTTCTTGTGAGCTTTGAAGTGATAAAAATATGATATATGTTATTCTGTTTGGGCCCCCTCGAGGCGGTGTAATGGTTATCAAGCTTGTCTCGCTAGAACAATTACTACTGAATAGTGAGTTCGATCCTCACTGGGTTCCCCCTACTTTCGGCCTATATGTTATTCTGTTTTCATAATTGATTACACATGGTATAGGATATGTTATATACCGTACATTTGAACACTAATGGCTATGTCCCAATCCTCATAAATACGTTAGACACTATTGTAAGTAGGTGTAATATGCTGTCTATGTAGTCCACCATTAGCAGCGGTTTACATACTTCACGCCGCTGGCGAGTATTGTATTTTGTTGATGTTATAAAGATTACCATTTCATTTCTAACCTCTCTCATTCGGTAACCTTTTCTACGTTACAACATCTCTCTCTCTCTCTCTCTCTCTATATATATATATATATATATATATATATATATATATATATGGATTTCTGGTGGGCAACTGTTATATACCGTACCTATGAACATTAATGGGTATGTCCCAATCCTCATAAATATGTTGTAAATGTAAGTGGGAGTAAAAATGCTGTCTAAGTAGTCCACCACTAAGAGTGGTTTACCACTGGCTGGCGAGTATGGTATTTTGTTGATGTTGTAAAGATTACCATCTTCATTTCCAACCTACATTTTCGTTATTCCTCACTCAGTAACCCTTTCTAGGTTACAACAGGATACTCAGCTTCTGTACATATGATATGATATGTGTTATTCTGTTTTCACAATTGAATACATGGTAGATGTTACTCAGCTTTTGTACATATACCTGTTTGTGTGGACATAATTACTAGAGGCGATGATACGAGAGGTTTATGTTGTAGTTTTGTTGAAGTTATATTTTGGAATACAGTTTGATTTCAGAAATTGTAGGATATAAGGATTAATGTCATGAAAAAGTCCTTTCACGTTGGATAATTCTACTATAAATAGATATTGTTATTAATTTTATTATAAAAATGTATTGTTGGTAATTTTACTATAAATAAGTCTTGTTGGTAATTTTTTTTATAGAATAACGTATATTGCTGGTATTTTTATTATAATTTATACACACACACACAGACACACACACACACATATATATATATATAAGTGAACATAGAAGTCAACACTTAGAGGCGACAGTCTGTTTCATGCTAAAAAAAAATAACAGCACTCGTGGCCTGACGATTGCATCTAGCATGAAACAAACTGTCGCCTCTAAGTGTTGACTTCTATGTTCACTTTTATATTTACACACGTTCTATCTCTGATATTGAGCACTTTATCCCATAAATATAGCACACCTTAAGACCATATTTCTTCATATATATATATATATATATATATATATATATATATATATATATATATATATATATATATCCGACGCGATGAGAACGAAAGTAATATATAAATTCCAACGTTTGCAGCATTAATCTAAAAGAGGTCTCGATACCGATAGTAGAGCGATAATTATTTATTTATTATAATTTTATCATATAGACAAAAACATTTTACTCACTACAAAGATGCAATTTGGTTTCATTGAATTTAACTGCACCTCAACGGGTGAGAATCGAAAATATATATATATACTTCCATAGTGTTTTTTTTTTTTTTTTTTTTTTTTTTTTGTGGTGGTCACTATTTGCTGGGACCTTAACAAATGCTAGCACCCCGGGTCAAGGTGAACCTAGGAACAACAGCCTTTAAGAGGTGGTTCCACGTTCCTCAGAACTTTCAATCTCCCGATAAGAGGGCTTGCCGCCGGATGTACTTTATCATCATATTCAGGAGAATTGCACCACTTTGGCTCGGTCAGATGAGAGATCAGCTGCCAGTTTCTAGTCATGCAATTATTTTTATAAACTGTTGTATCACTCACGTAGGCATTCACTAAAGATCAGAGGATGTTATTAGGCAGTGTTATGAATAATCAAGAGTGGTCTTCCCTTGTTCCGGTACTCTCCTCTTTGAGAGGGCTATTTCTATTTACCGGGACTATAAAAGAACACTATACTAGAACATTGTATTCTCAGTTGAATAAAGCTTTCTTAAAGACTACACCTGCGTAAATTTGTCATTACAGGCTGATCATTAATATAGAGCAGAAGGAGAATAGAACCGACTTGTGCAAGATTATCGCAAGATAAGTGAAGATTAATTCGAGGTGTTAATGCGAATATCCAGGTGAGTCGTCTTAATCCTGAACAAAAGATATTCACGATACCTTGTGTACTTAAATGACCTAGAATAATTAGTGCATTATTTAAACAATAAGAAAACTTATACGCCCATCACTGTGTAATAAAAACCCGTGAATCACGAGTTTTGATTCTCTTTCGAGTTGTAGGAATAGTCGTTTCGTATACTGAAAATCCCATTTGGATAAAACAACTTGAAATCACAGTCATATTCTAAACTATCTGGGCACCTCGAAACGGTATAATGGTTAGCAAGCTTGTCTCGCTAGAACAATTACGACTGAGTAGTGAATTCGATCCTCACTAGGTGCCCTCTAGTTTCGGCCTTGTGCCGCATCTAAGCTACGCTTGGAAAATCACTAGGGCGTCTCAATGTGGTGTAATGGCTAGCAAGCTTGTCTCGCTAGAACAATTACGAATGAGTAATGAGTTCGATCCTCACTGTGTGCCTTATACTTTCGACCTTGTGCCACATCTAATCTACGCTTGGAAAATCTTTATAACTGGTGGAACTAAGGCAATAAGAACATTTTCCATGGAAATAGCGATAGTGCAGCGAGAGGAGTAATGGATAGCGGCTCTGATTGAGGAATCGGAGAGCCGAGTTCGAATTCTAGTCGAATCCATTGCATTCCTCATTGTGTGCCTTAAACTTTCGGACTTGTGTCACATCTAATCTATGCTAAGAAAATCACCATATTATAATCTATATATCCTTGTGGATCCCTTAAAATAGTTTTCATGTCTCCGAGAATCCATACATAAGAATTATTATATGTCATTATTAATGTTTATCTCATATTTTTATTGCAGTTCACGCGGAAAACATAATATATTTTTTCGGATAACTGGTTTAAGGAAAATGATCCCCTTTTTGTCAAATTTATTGCAGATGCAAAAAAAAATCATATTGATCATTTGAGACCTCACACAGAGGTTTTTGTTCGCAAAAAAATTTGTAAAGACTCCCCTCCCCCACAAAAAAAAAGATAAACACAAACAATAAATATCATTATAATTTATTATAATAACCAAGGATTTTCGAATAATATGCCTTGCTTGTATAATAAAATCACAAAAATTACTCAGAAATGCATTAGCCTATTTATTACTGTTTGTCACGGAACCCCTACCATCCTCTTATGGAACCCTAGGGTTTCCGGGGACCACCTGTTGAGAAACACTGTTCTAAACTGATGCTTATTCAAATATGTTTTAAAAATTTTAAAGATACTGTCATGACAAAAGTATGCTGGTGTAGACTTTAAGAAAGCTTTAGTCAACTGAGAATACAATGTCCTTTTATAGTCTCAGTAAACAGAAATAGGTCTTTCAAAGAGGAGAAACAAGAGGAGACCACTCTTGATTATTCATAACAAATACATTCAGCAATCACTATTTTACATGATATTTGGTCTCATATTCTACAGCATGTATTCACCAGGGATGTCTGCAATTTTATCTCCACATAGCACATAAAAGCTACGCTTTTATCAACTTACTTTAGTGTAAACCGGACCTATGTCTATCGTTTTCACTCAAGTGTATACATGGCTTATGCCTACCTCATCTTTACTGTAGTGTAAACCAGACCCCTCTCTACCTTTTGACTCTAGTGGAAACCAGGCTTAAGATTATCTTTTTTTTTTTTTTTTTTGCTTTGGTGTAAACCGGGCCTATGTCTATCGTTTTCACACAAGTGTAAACCTGGCCTATGCCTGCTTTATTTTTATTGTAGTATAAATCAGATCTCTCTTTGTAGTATAAACCAAACTTAGGACTACCTTTTTTATTTTAGCGCAAACAAGAGCCATGTCTAAGATTTTAACTCTAGTACAGTTGTTCCCAACCTATTATGGATCATGCCCCCTCTTTGGTATTTCTAAAATTCTGGTGACCCCACCCCTGTAATATTTAATTCTCACATGTATGCCAATTACACATGTACATACATAGACACAAAATATTTTTATGTATGCATATTGTATATGCATCGTATGTATTTACACGTATTACCATTAACCGTCTCTCTCAGATTCACTAAAAAACAATTTACTGTTAATAACTCATTCTCGAATTGCCACCTTATTCTGTTTGTATAGTTGGTACATATCTTACACATGCCCCACCAAGATATTACCACGCCCCACATTGGGAATCATTGCTTTAGTGTAAATCAAGCTTAGGGCTATCTATTTCTCTCTCGTGTAAACCGAACCTATTTCTACCCCTTTTTACCAGTCCTATGTTTACCTCTTCTTTTACTCTGATTTAAACAGGGTCTGTGTTTACTTCTTTTATTCTAGCTTAAGTCGGGCCAATGTTTTCTCTTTTTTATTTTACTCCGATATAAACCGTGCCTGGGTCAATCTGTCTATTAATTCATTGTGATTTTGCTCCAATAAGACATTAAATAACTTAACAATGATTGATATGTCGATAAATTAACCAACTTAATCTAACCCTATTTACATTATTCCGGCTGTTGTCCTCATCTTTGTCGCATTATTTCAGGCCGTTGTACACTCCGGCCTTCTTCAGGTGGTTGGAATGTCGAACTGAACCCTTTATTTCGCTCGCTGGGGTAGACTGTTGTTTAATGGATGTCTGTTATCTGTTGTCAGTTATCTCCTGTGAATTCCCCTCTCCAAGTTCTCTACTGCCTTAACCGGGTATTGAACTCACGCTCTTTTGGGTCCTGTCACTGGATCTAACCAACGCCTTTATCCACTGTGCCATCATCAAGGACACATGACACAGTGGACAATAGTCCGAATAATGTAAATAGTGTACATAATACCTCATCTCAGAAATATAGACACTTAATCTAACCCATACACATTTCTCGTCAAATTTGGTTAGATTTTATTCTGGTTATTTGATAATAAACACAACAAACATGAAGAATTTAATCCAAATCGATTAAATTTTATCAAACCAAAATGAAACATGCAATTATTCAATTGGATGTGTTCGATAAAAATAGCAGACTCTTACGTGATCGATACTGTTTAAATTTCTTTTGTCATACTAAGAGCGTATCTCGACGAATTTTAACATGATTAAGAAATTTGGAGCTTTGATCTCGAAGCCTTTGAAAATATTTGTTGCTCTTTTGCAATTGGATTATTTTTGCTATCAATATTTGTGTAAACTATGCGATGATGTAGGCGTATATTTGTAAAGATTTTATTGAATGAAAGTTTATCTTTTCGTTGTGACGTTTGTTTCCTTAATAAGAACTGAGATTAATTTGATATTAGTGTCTAAAAATTCTAAATGAACTAGTCATATCGCCATATTTTTAGTTACAACTAATATAATAAAGTCTTTATTTTAAACAGGCGCAGAAAAAATACTCTACAGGGTGTATTGCGAGATCTGAAGAGTTGGGGTCAATTTTCTGACCTCAACGAAATAAATAATCTCATGGCTTTTTAAGGGCTCGTGTTTTTTAATACATATATATATATATATATATATATATATATATATATATTAACTGATTTAAAATATGGTTTCTTCGCTACACAGGAAATACCATGTTTCAAAAACCGAAGCTAAAAACTTCAAATTTTATTATATAAGTAAAATAAAAGCATTAGTTCTGTTTCATCTTCAAGCGAATTTTGAAATAACATATTTTTTAAATTTACTGAGTTTTAAACGCACATACAATTCATAATTTGTTGTTTCTAAGGATACAGAGGAATTCAATCATTTAGACAGGGGCGGTAGCGTGTTCATTTTTATTAACTATTATTGTATCATTTATGAATTACATTTGAATATTTATGATCTGTAAATTTACATTGAGCACTGTTTTGTAAAAATAAAAATATCAATAAGAACACCGCATTATATATTTTCCTGTTCTTTCTTTTTATTATAATATATATATATATATATATATATATATATATATATATATATATATATATATATATATATATATGGCCGAGAACGTTTTTAGTTAATGTCGTTATTTTAAACAGACGCAGAAAAAAATATACTACAGGATTGTTATGTTGTTTAATTAGACGCATTTATTAAAAGACGCGTAAATCATGAAAGGGAAAAATTATTTGAGAAAAAATTGGTATGAATAATCTTGAGAAGCTTCTTGATACATCTACTAAATGAATCCGTCATTAGTATCGATGGCTGCTTCACTAAAAAACGATAGAACGTTCGCATTCTGATCATGAGACCCGGGTTCGAATCTCACACTGGTCGATTTGTCAGGAAGGAGACTTCCTGATGTTATCGGAGGAGTTGATCCCAGCGTGAAGTGAGTGAAATTGAATAGACGTAACCCTTGGGACAGTCGATAGCTGTGCTAGCACGAAGTCACAAGTCATCGTGGCCGACGGATTGAGCGTGCTGGCCTTGTTTGCTCTTACTCTGGTCTGCTCAGCATAGTTGCAGAATAGACCACAGGTGGGCTCTGAATAAACACAAATGCACCCGAGCAAGCGTCTGCAATAGGGATTGGCTAGATAAGTATCCTCGAATATGAATGACCAGATATATATATATATATATATATATATATATATAGGTGTGTGTGTGTTTCTGTCTTGTTATTTTTAGATGTAGAGAGATAATTTTGGGGCCAATTTTTAGATACATTTACAAGTTGCCGGAGGTCTTCTCACCTCCCTTGCGTATACCCCCCCCCCCAACCGTTGCGTAGCATTTGTTACATAGCGGTGGTATGACCGGCTATGACTAGCATAGACAAGCTCTGACAAGATTTGACCAGCTTAGACCAACGGCCCGAGTGTGAACACTCGAGTTCCCACGTTAAAAACCGACTTTGTGTCACAACCTGGCTCAGTGGGGGAGTCAAGGTAAATCTCGGGCAAAAGTGGGCCGCAAAGGCGTAGTGCTTTTCAATGGTACGCTTGTCGCATTGAACTACCATATTCTCAATCCTTGTTCTCATATAATTAAGACATTCTTAACTCATCCTTTTGTTTCCAGTGGTTGCCTTACAGGTCTACCAACGAGCAAGTATGGTCGTTATACAAACTCCACAACAGAAACATTAAGGAAAGAGAGAAAGGATAAAAACAGAAGATAACGATTGACATTGCGTTAAAATTTTTGAGCATCCAATTTGACTGGAAAGCAAGAGCCGTTAGAGAGTTCCACTGTCGCATCTGTAAAATGATGAGACCGAGCCGCCAATCTAGTACTGCGCTTAAATTCATAATATCTAGGCACCATAGGGGAAAATTCATCAGAAACCATGAAAATATTGATAAAAAATGCACACTAAAACTACGCTATGTCGGTGAAAAAGCCGAGATTCCAGGCCAGGACCAATAACATTGCTGATTTTGCCTAAAATCTCTGGATACATCGTAGAAGAAACAGACCAGATCTGACAACAACATCCAATATATGGACGAATATGTAAGATACATTTTAGCGAGAAAAATTGTCCAGCACAGTACATGGAACTAACTTTCCTAGCAACAGACATAGCAATCGGTTCAATACAGTCTTTTCATTTCATGCCAGCGGAAAAAGTTACTCCAAGAAGGCGCATTGAGTGACTCTCCTGGAGATTAGCATCAGCCATTGTAACTGGTAAAAGCTATGTATCCAATTTTTTGTGTGAGTACTTACGTTCAAAGTAGGATGGTCTTCGTTATGACTTACAGACTTCATTCGCTCGAAGCCATTTTTAACCACTTATCGGAGAAAGCAATCGTGTACAGCTGACAGTTTAGATATTCCTGAACGAATTTACCACCATGCATGACATCCCTGCCAAAGTCTCGATCTGACGAGGCTACTTAAGAATATATCTCGAGTTTTTGGATTAATGTTTCGGATTTATAGCAATTTGCCGAATTGTGCAAAATTACGTCTGTTCTATGTTCAATTGCTATATCTCTTATACTAAATTTGTTATAATTGATCCATACACTGAGATATTTGAACTGTTCAGTATTTTCTAATTCCATATGCGGGATTTTTATGCTGGTAAGGTTTATCCCACTTGACTTTATTAAGAAAGCTGTCTCTAGAGGGCGCTCCTTAAGCCTATATAAAGGGGTTCATTTTTCTCCCTATTCACTTCTCTTTTACAGCTTCTGGCTATAAGATCTAGTCGCACGTTGGAAAAAAATATGTCCCCCTCTGGCTACGTTAATTTTTCATGATTTTCTCTCTTGACTTTTTGTAGTGTTTCAAACACGTATCTATCACGTTGTCCTACGCAAATTTCAGACATACAAAAACACATGTTCTAGTTTAAATGTTTTCTATGAAACCAGTCTTTAAATGTTTTTTTTTCTTTTATTGTAATTGTAATACCTTTTGTAATTGTAATTGTAATACCCTTTGTCAATACATGAAATTAGTTGTCGTTTGTTTTATATTGTTTTGTGTCACACTTTTTACTTAGACTCACATTCGAGTCCGCCAATATAGTTTTCCAGGAGCCCGTAAATATTAACTAGCCAAAGTGTTGATTCCTGCAACATAATGGTGACTAAACATTTACCCAATCATACTAGCATCCCGCAACAGTACTATGTTGAACAGTAAGCCTTACTCTCTGTTTCAAATTCTCTTCAGAGAGCGAATTTCTTTTTCAAAACTAAACATCATATAGACAAGGTTAAGAAACTCGCTCTGTGAGAATTTGGAACAGAAAGTAACGATCACTTTATAAAGTCATCTGCACACTATCAGTTACTCAAGTCCAATGTGAGAGGACATTTTCAAAGCTAAAGATCATAAAGACGAGGTTATGGCCTTGCTTGGGGTGAAATGATTTTTTAAAAATGTTAGTGTCACTGGATGCTCCACGCTTTTGTCCTTGTGCCAAATTATACTAATATTTGTCAATGCCATACAAATTAAGATATAAACAAGAGAGATGGTTCCAGATGTATATATTTTCCAGATGTAAGGTAATCTTTCGAATATACTTGTCTGCTAGGGAGACTAGCTAATCTCTTTTACACACGCCTGCTCAGACAGATTTGTTTTTGATCAACACTCACAGAGCCAACCTGTTGTTTATACTGCAGCTATAATGCTGAGCGGACCTTAGTTATAGTTTCTGGGAGAGAGCGCATAACCTGGCATGAAGAGTAATTTGAATAAGTACGTTCACACCCTCGGTCACGATGACTTGTGAATTTGTGCTAGCACAATAATTGACGGCTTCCGAATAGTTTCGAACACGGCCGATATTATCACGAAATCACCTCCTTGACAAATCGACCGCGGTGAGATTCGAACTCGAGCCTCATGGCGAGAATACTAACATTCTAATCACTCGCCAAAAATTGCGCGAACCACCATAGCTATAACTGTAACTATTGCATCTTTACGCGTAATAAAGACCTGAGCGATCATGGCTCTCTACAACTTCCTATCTTTTATGACGGTAACTAACTTTTCTCCTTTATGACGAAGAAGAAGAGAAAGAAAAAGGAGAAAAAGAAAAGGTGGAAGAAGAGAAAGAAGAAAAGAAAAAGAAGTGATGAAGAAGAAGTAGAAAAAGTGGAAGTGAAAGAAGAAGAAGAAGAAGAAGAAAAAGAAGGAAAGAAAGAAAGAATGAAAGAGTGAAAGATAAAGTTTGGAAGAAGAGAAAGAAGAAGAAGAAAAAGAAAAAGAAGAAGAGGTAAAAAAAAACGAAGAGGAAGAAAAAGAAGTGGGGGGGAAGGTTTGTTTTGAGTTATTTTCAAAATAGTGCTATATGACGAATGGTCTATTTAAATCAATAATCTCTCTTTCTCTCTCTCGCTCTTCCCTGTTTCTCTCTCTCTCTCTCTCTCTCTTCTTTACGAAGAGGAAGATGTAAAAGAAGATGAGGAAAAAAATGAGAAAAATGAAGAAAAAGAAGAAGAAGAAAAAGAAGAAGAAGAAGAAGAAGAATGCTTGTTTTGAGCTATTTTCAAATTAGTACTAGATAACATATGACCTATTTAAATTAATCATGATGTCAATACTGATGAAGATATGAGAAGATGAGGATGACTGAGCATCCATGGTGAAGTGCCATTTAATAATAACATTAATAACAGCAATAATAAAGTGTTAAGCAATCCACATAATGTGGCAGTCAGTAGTAGTAGCAGTGATAAGACTCGATAAGATAAGCTTAGCTTCCTGTCATATTTTTGATAGTTTTGGGGTTACGAATTTCGTTTATTTGTACTGCTAGATTTATTTCGGTAAAAGACCACTATGGCAGACATATAGCTCAGATAATAATATCTGTGACAAAAAAAAAAAAAAAAAAAACATTTAATTTGGCCCAACTTTCATCTGTCTTAATTTATTTTCATGGTTTCACGATTCAATATTCTACCCAGATACGATACAACGTGTAAATTTTAGAAAAAATGTTTGTCTCGAATGGATGGCTTTCAGATTGGTACCTCCAAAGAAAAGCGATACCTAAAGTTTAAAACTGAAAAATCTTTCTTGAAGCTTTTATTTTAGTTTTAATTTCAAGCTAATAGATTAGATATAATATTTCCAATCAGCAAATTACATTGCTGTATTCCAAACAGAATTTAAATTGAATGGAATTAGTTTTTTTATTATCAGTAAAAACAACAAAACCGCTCATATTGACAAATCTGTCAACTCATCTATATTAAAAATATTTAAAAAGTATTTCAAGATTAGTTGATTTAAAGTTTAATTAATCTGATTTGAAACAAATATTACTTACTTTTAGGTTAAAATATTTTTATTACGTGGGCGCGTGTTTTTATGAGGTGTTGACAACATTCTCACTAGACATATGTTTGCGAATTTTTCTAAGTGGTCGTAACTATAACAATTACTTGATGAATATAACGTGAACGCCTTTTTTGTATCATTTTTTTAACTACCCAGTAATCTTTAAAATTTCAGAAGATATTAAAATTAGTTTGTTATTGAATTGTAGGTATTTGGAATTTATAGTCTAACTTACGAAGACGCTTGTTGAGAAAATGTTAGAAAATTACCAATAAACTGTTTTCTGACAATGTCTCGTAGATTTGTATTTACAAAAATCAACACGTTTATAATCACATAAAATAGATTAAAATTTATTTTAAAAAATATTGGGAGGGTAGTTGTATTGTAGTAAGCTTTTCCATAAATGATTAGTAAATATAGTTTTTATTTTAAAACAATATCATCTAACCTCCCTGAATTTTTTATTCTTTAGTCACAAATAAGTTCACTATTCCAGCAAACTTCCAGCGTTTTTCGGCCGAGTTAAGTCTTTTCTTCCTCTTCTTTTTATTTGAGGGTTGCCTTCTCGTTAGTTGAGAGAAATATAAAAAGAAAAGTTTAGAGAGAGAGAAAGAAAGAGATAAGAGTTTTAAAGGAAAGCACAAATGCCTTATTTTAATTTAAATTCTTTTTAATTTTGCTCATATATCGAAGCTACTTAACTTCGGTGATCGTACGGAAACGTGATGTGGCTGTAAGCCTGACTTAAAAAGATAAAAAGGTTCCATTCGAACGATCATCAGGTCGCCCCGAAAACCAGAGATAAACTTTAAATTAATTGAAAGAAGAACATACGACTGTTTATCCAAGACTATCACGCCATATTAAATTATATGAAATGCTTAAATTAGGTGTTACATTGAATTTATTAGGTTGGTGCAAAAATAATGACGTAATAATGTCGTTTTTTGACGTATTTTTTAACGTCAAAAAACGACATTATTACGTCATTATTTTTGCACCAACCTAATATTTTTATATTTTATTTTTATCGGGACTCAATACACTAGTATTAGGTTGGTGCAAAAATAATGACGTAATAATGTCGTTTTTTGACGTTAAAAAATACGTCAAAAAACGACATTATTACGTCATTATTACGTCATTATTTTTGCACCAACCTAATATTTTATTTTTATATTTTATTTTTATCGGGACTCAATACACTAGTATTAGGTTGGTGCAAAAATAATGACGTAATAATGTCGTTTTTTGACGTATTTTTTAACGTCAAAAAACGACATTATTACGTCATTATTTTTGCACCAACCTAATATTATCTTCTGACTCAAGTCTACCAGACGACATCTGGGTCTCATACAGACATAATTTGCCTTTCATTTTACTCAATCCTGGGGTTTCTTCTCAAAATAAATTTTCTCACCTTTTTTCCATTTCACCCCAAGCAGGGCTCTAATGCCACTAGGACGCAGGAGTGGAAGAGAACGAGAAACTTTAATGATGAGAAATGTAAAGAAGGGAATAAAAGAGTAGGACCCAGAAAGATATAAGATGCTGATTGACGTTGCATTTTTTTTATATTGTAGGTAACAGGGTTGATTGGTTGATTTTGTATAGCAGCCTAGTAACCTTTCTAGGTTATTTAATGCGGAAATCTAAATATTTTGAACGCAATTGTATGCCTTCAACTACAGATAAAATGTATTGTTGTTAATTCTACTATAAAATATACTGCTGGTCATTTTAATATATATATATATATATATATATATATATATATATATATATATATTTACACACACACACACACACACACACACACTTATAGATATATTATGAAATGGACAAAGTCCGACAATTATTTTAAGGCATTTTCTCGGACGCTAAATGTTGTTTAATACTGTTTATTATAAATAGAGCATTTACTTAAATATTTGTATCCATAAAAAGAATATCCGCCCGGCCCGGTGGCTAGGATCAAAGTGTAGTATCTGTGCTTTGTGAGCTGCCGGGTTGGGTGTCTGTCGAACTCTCTGCTTGCAGGGAGGAACCCTGACGAAGCTCCGCCGAAGGGTAGTGTTTCGTTGGGGGAGGTTGACGGAACTGGCCCCCCCTCGGGGGGTTTGGATGGTTATTTATTTTTGGCTGAGCCTACGGGCTCGGAGATACCCACATTAAAAAGGCCTTGTGCCACATTCAATCCTCGTGGGTGGATTGATAAATACCATCTATAAAAAGAATACCCGCCCGGCCCGGTGGCTAGGATCAAAGTGTAGTATCTGTGCTTTGTGAGCTGCCGGGTCGGGTGTCTGTCGAACTCTCTGCTTGCAGGGAGGAACCCTGACGAAGCTCCGCCGAAGGGTAGGGTTTCGTTGGGGGAGGTTGACGGAACTGGCCCCGCGTGGGGGGTTTGGATGGTTATTTATTTTTGGCTGGGCCTACGGGCTCGGAGATACCCACATTAAAAGGCCTTGTGCCACATTCAATCCTCGTGGGTGGATTGATAAATAACATCTATAAAAAAGAATGTATAAACATAAAAATGTCTTATATATATAAATGTATTGCTGGTTTTCCTTCTATAAAAATGCAATTTTATACTTTCATAGTGTTTTGTTTTTGTTTGGGAGTTCACTGCTTACCCATATTTGGGACCCTGACCGGGTAAGGGTCGACCTGAGAACAACAGCAATTAAGAGGTGGTTCCACGCACTTCAAAACCTCCAATCTCCCGATCAGAGACATTGTTAGTGGGTTGGCAGGGAAGTAAAATATCGGAATGGATTTCAAAGGGCGAGAAATGCAAGAAAAGAAACTATTAGAATAGAACATACGGTTTCATCTAGCTAGTTCATCAATAAAATGGTGAGACCTAACTGCCAATCCAGTAGCACGCTTAAATTCAATCGAGACACCAAGGAGGAAAGCTCTTCAAAACAATTGCCAGGAAATATTTGTAGAAAAGACAGAGGGAAGATACATCAGGCCAGTGAGAAAGTAACTGAGGCCGAGATACCAGACCAGGACTGATAATATTACAGACCCTTATTTGAATTTTTGCTGAGAATCTCGAGATATATAGCATAGGCCCCAGAAGATATGGCAGCAATATTCAATGCACGTGCGAATGGTAGATTTATAAACGTGCAAGATGGATTCTGACTAGAAAATTGTTTGGCACGACACATTGAACCAAATTTCTTAGCAGTGGATTTAGCAGTTGATTCAATATAGTCACTCAACATGGTCAGTGAAAAATGTGTTTTTTTCAATTTTTACTTCAAAATAAAATTTGTTTTTCTATAAGCCTGATAAAATTAAAAAAAAAAAAAACGGGCCTTTCAAATTGTTTAATTTGAAAAGGCGGGCATTTTTAACGTGGTTAATCCCATTCCGACTGGATACTAATTGCAGATATCAGTTGATTGTAAAACCTACACTAGTAATTGTGTCACATCTGTCTGCACTCACAATGAGGTCTTTAAATAGAAAATTAGGCTTTTTGAGATATTCTTTAATTAAAAAAGAAAACACTTCTAGACCATGGCTTGTGACATATTGTTGACCGAGAAGTAAGCGTCTGGAGATGTCGCCATATGCAATTTTCTAAGCAGGAAGAATTTATGAACGTACTTAGCTTAAGTAAATAGAGTTTTTCGTTCGTGTTTTCAACTCCTATCGGGGAAATGACCCACTTTATCATTCGTCATTTCATCACCGCTATTTTATAAATTAATGACGTGTTTTCATTTTAACCATACTTCATAAACATCGACACACCTTACAAATATTTTTAGTGGCATCATTGCTCCTTAAGAATCAAAGAAAAATATACTGAAAACAAAATTTCTAGAATTATCTTAGCAATAAAAAAGCCACGACCATGCCATAGTAATTTGAATCTATTTTTCTGTATGAATGTCTCGGATAAGGAGTTACCATTATTTACATTTGGGCTAATGTCTCGTCTTATCACAACGTTTCGATCATTGTACCACTCGGCCTTTTTCAGGTGTATGTCCCTCAGGGTAATCTTCAGGTAATTTCAAACTGACCCATTATTTAATCAACAGAGGTAGATTGTTCTCGTTCCACTATGTCTCGGGATATATCGTTTAGTACTTATTGGTTTACGGCCATATCACGTTGAAAAACAGGTTCTCGCACGATCACCGAAGTTAAGCAACGTCGAGCCTGGTCAGTACTTAAATAGGTGGCCGCTTATGAATACCAGGGGCTTATGATGTGCGGGCGGTGTATTTGGAAATCGGAGAGCCGGTTTTCAATTCCGGTTAGGTTTGTTATATTCACTTACGCGCAAATAACCTTAGAAAAGGCATGAATCTAAATCTTTCCTCACACCACAGCTATGGGTTAATTAGTAGGATTTGTATCTGTAAATCATTATTATCTCTAAAAATTCTTACATTCTAAAAATATTTTCTGGCTTTAAATAACCTGAAAATGGTTGATAATCCGTAAAAAGTCAAATCAGTCAATCTGGTACTTACTTTAGTACTTCTCAGTTATTGCTCTCCCTGTCTCCATTGAATCTAAAAAGAAGGCTGGAGGGCACAACGGTCAAAACTATCTAATAATAACAACAAAGATGAGGATACTATTCCTAATGAAAATAATGTAAATAGTTTATCTATTTTCTTATTTGATATTATATCATTGTTTTATCATAAACTCTTCGCAAGATATCTACATCTATCTTTCCAAATAGGGCAAGCTCAAGGGGTCCGTGCCCCCGCTTAACCTCTACTCAATTTTCATATTTTTTTCCGAAAATCTGCTGTAATATTGTAAGTGCTATTTTCACCAAGTGTGTAGGTGAAGCATGTGATGTCAAGGTTTCCCGTTGTATCTTTTTAAAGACAAAGTTATTTTCATCTATTACCGCTTAGAATCAAATTAGTTTCAAATAAAACAGCAAGGCAGATGGCTGGTGGGGTATAGAAGACTAGTGTCGCGTTTAACTCGTTGTAAAAAAAAAACAATTCACGGATTTGGATGAAAAAAAAAACAGAATGATGTCAAAATCCGCGAAAAATTTTCATCCATAGTCAGTTGTACTAAGTTTAATTTGTAATGTATATAAATGTAGGTAAAAAAAGCTAATATTGAAAAGAGAGGAAGATTCACAAAGCACTACACGTTGCCCTCAATCAGACTCGAAGCTGAGATGCCAAGCTAGGACCAATAACATTGCAGATTCTTCTTTGGATTTTATTAAGAATCTTTAAATATATAGCAGAAACACCAGACCATATGTAGTAGCAATATTCAAAGTATGGACGTCTGGTGTACTTATAAATATGTAAGATAGATTCTGGAGAGAAAAGTTATCTTGCACGACACAGTGAACTAACATTCTTAATTGAAGACTCCGATTTTAAGTATAAGCGCTGTATATTGCTGCCGATTCTAAGTGAAAGCGTTCTTTTTGCTGCCGCTTGCTAATAAGTACAAATTAATATTAGATTGGTGCAAAAAATAATGACGTAGTAATGTCGTTTTTTGACGTATTTTTTAAAGTCAAAAAACGACATTATTACGTCATTATTTTTGCACCAACCTAATAAAATTACTTATACAGAGAGTTCTCAGAAACAAAGTTACTGTGCCAAATTCCTCCAAATTAGTACATCTTGAAAAGAAAGTATGATTTAGCCTAATGAGCTGGCCAAGTTCAGAACTGATTACGGTTAAAAAGAACTTATACGTGTCTGATCGCTACTCACTATATAACACCTTCCCCAAAATCCTTCCCACGTTAAAAAAAAAAAAAAAAAAACTAAAAAAAAACAATTGAAATAAAGTAGATGCTTGAAATCATCTTGCTAGAACATTCATACTTGGTGAAGATAATTTTTGACCACTTATCTAGCAATCGTTTTTTTATTGCTCTTAACTTTTGTTCGTCCATCACTTGTAGATAATATCGAAAACTCGTGATTTTTATATCGAGTCTTTATCTTCGTCCTTTTGGACAGCATTTTTCAATTACTTCTTTTTTTCTGTTATCTACAATCAATACCTTTTTTTTTAGTTCTATTCCTCAAATATAATTTACTGGGTTGGCGAAAAATGTTCCCTGCACTGGTCCAGCGAGTACTTGGCTCCTCTACTTTTACAAGAGCCAGATCAGGCTGAAAATGGAGCACTGCTGCTATACATGGACAGGAGTTACCCAGTCTTCACTTTCCAAAAGCATCTCTGCGTTCTTGTGGGCGATGAATTATATTTTCCATTCTGCATCCCCTCTCTCACAGAAGAAACGTCGCAAGTCTTTTACTGCTCTATCTTCATGAAAAGTGCTCAGACGAACTACATTCTTTACTTCCACCAATTCTAACCTTTACTGCTAAGACCTACCATGCTATGCACATATTTTCATTCTCTTTCACTCCCTTCATCCTAGCGTCATTATCGCCTTGCTTGGGGTGAAATGTTTAAAAAATATATATCAGGATAGATAACGTTTGAACCTAGACTTGATTAACTTTGTAGCGATCTGGGAAGCATTCTCACGGGAGCTTGTTCAATAAAGAAATGGTTATTAGAAAAAAAAAAGAATCTGTCTGAGAGGACATTCTTTCTTCCTGATGGAATACAAAGGGAAAATTTTCTTTTGCCTTCCAGTTTACTTTCCGCCTCATGTTTGGAGCACCCAGTGAGGATCAAACACACTATAATTCGTATAAGTTGTAATTGATGTAGCGAGATGAAAAAACAAAAAAAAAACAAGAAACAATTATGTCAGAATCCGCGAAAATCTTTCATCCTTAAATCGTTGTTCTAAGTTTAATTTGTAACGATTATAAATGTAGGTAGAAAAAGCAAATCTTGATCAGATAAGGAGATGCAAAAAGCACTACACCTGGTCGCCAATCAGGCTTGAAGCTGAGATGCCAGGCTAGGACTAATAACATTGCAGATTCTTCTTTGGATTTTATTAAGAATCTTTAAATATATAGCAGAAACACCAGACCATATGTAGTAGCAATATTCAAAGTATGGACGTCTGGTGTACTTATAAATATGTAAGATAGATTCTGGAGAGAAAAGTTATCTAGAACGACACAGTGAAGTATGCCTGAATGGTAAATTTATAAATATGTCAAATAAATTCTCGCGAGAAAAGATGACAAGCTTGAAAACCATTGCACCACATCGAAGTGCCCAAATGATTTTTAAGCGTAGCTTAGATGTGGCACAAGGCCGAAAGTGTGGAGCACCCATTGAGGTTTGAACTCATTACTCAGTCGTAATTGATTTAGCAAGACAAGCTCAACGTGGGAGTACCTAAACAGAGGAAATTTCTTGAGCACATAATGAGGAAATACGGTTTAGAAACTATGATACTCACAAGACAGTTTGAAAGCAAGAGGGACAGAGAAAAACAACGCATGACCTACCTAGAGAGCTTGAGTAAATGGACGAATAGCAAGGTTTAGGAGAGATAAAAGAACTGATAAAAATTACTGAGAGCTACAAAGGACAGGGAATTGTGGACGGTCATGATCGCCCACGATCTGAAGGGTCACAGCACATAGAATAAGAAGTTCATGTCTACTAGATATACTTTGCTGACTTCCTGCATTATTTTAGTAAGACATTTTCTAGTTCACCTAATTTCTACTCTCCTCGACATTGATTTTTTCTGACCATTCTATCGTCAAAATAATTCATGACATCGCCTCTTTTTTTTTTTTTTTTTTTTTGCGGTGACAGACACATTAATTTGGAAAGACTTGCAAAAATAAAAATAATTGTTAGATTTTAATTAAATTTTCAGGGCTTATTCCCAAATAAATAAAAATTATTTTTGAAGATTTTTATTATTAGGTTGGTGCAAAAATAATGTCGTTTTCTCACATAGTAACATATGTGAGAAAACGACATTACTTTTGCACCAACCTAATAGAAAATTTTCGTAAATATATTTTTTTTACATGTGCTTCATCCCCTTCCCTAATTTTATGAAAACTTGAGAAATTCTTTGAGATAATTTTTAGTGACTATATTAGTTAAAAGAAGAATTCTTTGAAGAATTTAAATCACCGAATTTTTTTGGCAAAATTGAACCGCTCTTACCGGAAATCTGTTCTAAAACGAAAAATAAAACTCAATAAGACTAAGACATTTAATTAGTAAAGCTTTTAATTGTTTTTATAAACAACATTGTCTGAAGGAAAAAAAATTTCGGCGAAAAATGAATTTTAACAAAATTTGTTTTCATTTTTTTTACAATTTTAAATTGAATAATTTATGAAGTTTTTAAATTCATTTTTAATGAGATAATTCTTAGAAAATATTTTTTATTAGATAAAACTATATTTATTAATCATATATTGTAAAGTTTATTACAATCTGATGACCCCGAATATTTTAAAAAGAATTTCTATTTGTTTTTCTACTTGTGATTACGTAGAATTTATGAGGTATGGATGTACAAACCGATAGACCTAATATTTAAAGTCACGTGTTTTAAGGGTTACCCCTACCCCTTACGGCGAAAAAAAACCTACAAACTTCATCGTCTGCTCCACCATACTTAACTATGGATACGAATGTAAATAAATCGATTATCACGTCAGAAGGACAAGACTTCTTAGGAAATGTTTGTATGCAACATGTTATGCCATAAGTAATATTTGTTTCAAATCAGATTAATTTAACTTTAAATTCGCTAGTTTTCCACTGATAATGTTTCAGAAATATATATTTTATTTTTGCAAGATTTTTAAAACCGAAAATTAACTTTGGTTTACAAAGGTGTGAAAAATGACCGTTTTAATCGATTTTACTGAAAAAAATCGATTCCGATCAATATCGTTTCGGTTTGAAATACACCACAGACTATTTTGCTTACTGGAAATAGTAAATTTTAAATCCTTTAGCTTTCAATTAAAGCTAAAATAAAAGCTTCAAGAAAGCGTTTTCATTTTTTTTTTAATCATTTTAAACCTTACGTGTTCCGAATTAGTGGTGGTACCTTATCTATAGTAAAATTACTAACAATACATTTTATAGTAAAATGACCAAAACAATTTATCTATAGTTGAAGCTATACAATTTTGTTCAAAATATAATTATTTGAAGGCATGCAATTGTGTTCAAAGACTTTAGATTTTGTTATTAAATAACCCATAGTGGTTGATAAGCCGCTAAAACAAAATCAACCAACCAATTGTCTCTGGAAAAATCATTTTTATTTTCTCTGTGACATAACCGATTATATCTATATCACAATCATTTTTTATAATCGATCAAATGTTGATATTTTATTTAAATTATTGTTATAATCTTTATTGTTGATGTCTTATATATATATATATATATATAAAGGTCTTGTAAAAACAGCATTTTCAAATAAGACTTGATTGCATTGTTCTGTATTATAAGAATAATCTAATGTTAATTCTGTTTGTGAAGATCTAAAATTAATTTTTTTGCTTTTAAAAACTTAATCTTTATAAATCGCTTTAAACACACAAAAAACATTCACATTTCTTTCTTTAAATTGATGTAACGAAATATTTTGCTATGGATAATGATTTTACGCGTAGCACAGATGCAGCACAAGACCAAATGTATGGGACGCCCAGTGAGGAACAAACTTACTATTCAGTGATCTAGCGAGACAAGCTTGATAACCATGACACAATGTAGACGTGTCCCAAATGGTAGTGTAATGGACTGCAGCTCAGAATGCGAAATCGGAGTACTGAGTTCGAATTCCAGCCATGTTCGCTACATTCACTTACGCGTAAAGGTATGATGTTCATCTTTTCTCCCTTCGGGTATGGGTTAAATACAATAATTGAGTGGGTTCTATAGTCATGGATGGCAACCATTCTTGAGATGGCAACTCGATAAAATCACCCATCTGGACCAGCTGTGCGGATGCATCGGCCCATGAAATCCCACAGCGTCTGACATTCTTCAGGGGTGTGAATCGGTCATACAGAGAAAGTATTTGTTTTTTAATGTTTTGTTCTTTTAATATTTATAATAAATGATCATTTATTATGAAAATTCAAATGTTTGTATTTCCGGAATAGTGCCGCCATTTCCCAGAGAATTGGTGTAATGCGTCTCCATGTGGTGCCATGGACTTGGAATGAGGATTCAGAGAGCCGATTTCGGATTCCAGTTGAGCCGATACATTCACTAATTTGCCTTTGGCGAAGGGATGAATCCATCTCTTCTCCCTCAGCTATGAATTAAATAGCAGCGTAGAATGGGCTCTTTAGGTTTAGACAACTTTGAATTCAAAGCCATTTGGGCATGAGACTAATAACTTCATCCCTAAAAACCTACTTGCCCCGGAAAACAAAGCAAACTTTCTCTTATGCGGGTGGGCAGTGCTTGTCCTCAGTATTGTTTTAAAAGAATAAAGAGACTCTCGTTAACATTTTTTCTTCTTCCTTATGTGCCGTGTCCCCTCGATATGTAGGCGATCATGGCTCTCTACAACTTCCTATCCTTTGTAGCTCTTAATAAATTTTGTTTTTCTGTTATTTCTTCTAAGCCCTGTTCCGCCATCCATTTACTCAAGTTCATTAAGTATATCATACGCTGTTTTCCTCTGTCCCTTTAGTCATCAATTTGTCCCAACAGATTTTCCAAACCCTCTTTCATCATGATGTACCCAGAAACCTAAACTGTCTCTACCTTATACTAAGTATTAATTCCTTTTTTTGTTTCCATTTTCTTCAAAACTCTCATATTCGGTCCATATCTTCAGCATCCTTCTCATACTGACGATTTGGACCAAACATGTAGAACCACACTTCTGGTGATTCAAGTCTCCTCTTCATGTTTGAGGAGATCGTACAGTATTCATTGCCATACAATTTCATCTTATTTTTTAATTACTTTTTATCACAACTTTAATCAAGCCATGAAATTAAGATTAAGTAATTACTACTCGAAATGACAGGCAATGTTTCATCAAAAAATGAAAATGGAAGATTGGTTTGGTTTGGTTTATTTTACGGCTTATCAACCCATTGGGTCGTTTAATGCCGAAATTTAATTTTTTTAAAAATAAAGTCTTATATTTAATCAAATAATGTTATTTTTTTTCATCACATTTTTTAAACCAGTTTAATTTCTCTTACGAACTGAAATATATCAAATGAATCAGTATTTTGAAAAAAAGTTCTTCTGAGTTTGTTGTTTGGTAATATATTAAGCGGATTAAATTAAAATTACCGCAGTTTGTCAGGATGTGTTTTATGGTGTATGGCTCTTGGCATGCCACACACACCGGAGATTCTTCCTTTTTTAGGATGTAAGAATGGATTATGGCATTGTGTCCAATATGCAGTCTGAACATAATCACTTCTCTTCTAGTTTGGCGTTTCTGATGCCATTCTCTTACAGGATGCGATGGGTAAATTCTTGCTATTTTATATTTTTAATTTCGCGCATGCGCTTTGTTTGTTTTGACTGCACAATATAGTAGGGTCAGTTGTGCATCATGTCTGTGAGAAAAAGAGCACCATGATGCAATTAACTGCGCAAAAAAATTTGGAAACGGTATGCTGTACTCCTTAGCATTCTCGCCGGAAGCTCCAATACGAACATTTCAAAGTGTTTAGGTGCCAATCTAACGACAGCGCAGAGGATTCAGAAAAAGTTGGATGAGTTTCATAGTGATTACGAAGGTTTTTGGAGTGATCATTAGTGATGGTAACGTTATCCCTCCAGGACCTCAAACTCAACATGGAGGCCTACATCAAGTGCTTTGAGAAGGTAATGCTGCTCTGAGTCAAGAGAGGGCCGCTGAAAGACCCTATGTCTAGCAACAGAACTCTGCTCTATGCCACACAAGCAGGAGAAACCAGTCATGGCTGTTAGACAATTTCTGCGATAACGTCACCCCTTACATCCCTAGAATGTAAGCCGCTTGATTAATGTCTGTGGGGCACAGTAGAGCGAGAAACCAACAAAACTTCTTGCAACACCAAAGATGAACTGAAGGCAAGGATTATGGCAGCATTCACCAACTTAAACAAAGAGACCGTCTAGAAGAGTTGCAAGTGATTCCGAGGTCGTCTGGAGGTCGTGGCTGAAGCCAATGTCGATTTAATTGAATAAATTTACTCTTTAGTATTTAAGGATATTTTTATGTAATTTTGGTAAATATATCTGTTAAAATGAGATGTCAATGTTATTTTTGCGTAATTTAGACGACAATTTATCCATCGTACCGTGTACACTATGAATTGGGTTTTGACCAAAAAGTTCAACTTTCATTTCTTCTGCCGAAAGAAGTTTCTTTAAAAATTATTAGGCTTCTTGATCAAACTTCACCCGAAAATACGGACTCCTATTTGTTTTTAAACACTTTTCCATTTTTTTTTTTACATTAAGTTCAGAAAAGTCACTCATATAATAAAAATCTAAACAAAAGTACCTTAACAGTCTTGTTCAGAGAAACATGTATTAAATAGGGATTGCTACCCAAATATACAATATTCATTTCACCCCAAACAAGACAAGACAACAAAGCTACTTATACCCATGAGCTGTAGGCGGTTACTGAGTGTGAAAGAATATAAGAAAAACATTATTAAGGAGCGAAAACAATAAAAGAACAGAATTTAATAGGTCAGAAGCTAAAGATTGTCACTGCGTTTAGATCAAAGATGACCGAGAAGCAAGAAGCCGGAAGAGTGTTATTTTCATTTTTGTATAATTTAGACGACAATTTATCCATCGCGCCTTGCATAGTTGGTTTAATTTTGAACACTTTATTTTGGGGACAGAAGTTGAAAATGGAAGTAAATCATAGTCGAAAATCAATTTTAATAGTTGCCAATGCTTTATCGGATAAAATATAGCTGAATAGTAATACTTGAGAAAAATCAATTGCAATTGTTGACAAAATAAGACGAAAATAAAAGTTATAATAGTAACTGTTTACAATTCTTTATACGACGATAATGATAAAGGTAAATATTCGTCAAAATGAATAATAATAGTTGGCAATGCTTCATCTAATAAAAAAAGAAGATGAAAGTAAATACTTGTCAAAAAATCAATAACACTGATTGACAATGCTTTATATTTCCCTAATAGAAAGCGTCTCCTTGCTTTAAAATTCAGCAATGTTCAGAGTTTCCTGGGCTCGAATTCTGTTCCAAGTCGGGCAGTTAAGTCCCATACGTGATACACGGTTGTGCGATCATGTCTTTTTCGATCCATGATTGACTAAGCAGAAGTTTTTTTTTCCCGCATGAGTTCGCCATTACTTTTTGCGTTAGACTGGTTCCTAACCAAGGCTATTATAGAACCTTGTCTTTCCTGCTATTTAATCTATAGCTAGAAGGAATAGAAATGGATGCATACCTTTCCCGGGACTGCGTAATGAGCTATTTTGCACAACAAATATTTCTTTTACTTGTTAATGAACATAATTTAGTGATGAACATTAATCACGCATAACGGACATTATAAGAAGAAATGGTGGACTCACTCGTCGTATTCGACATTCAAAGGTGAAGCAGCTCAGTTCCTAGGAACCAATAGCCCAGAAACCAGCACGTATGATTTTATTATAGTGGTGAAGGCTTTGTACAGAACCAACAACGCTTTTCAAAGGGTCGAATACAGAGACCCTTTGAAAACAGTGCCACAAGGTCCCCAAACAACCCTCTGAAGGTTTTTGAATTCAGAGTTGTCCTTCTCCTAGACCAGTTGCTATCCAAGACTATAGAACCCAATCTGTTCCGCTATTTACCCATGACTGGAGGGAGAAGAGGATTAATACATTTCCCAAGTGAATATAATGGATTCGACCGATTTCTCAATGCGAGCCACTATCCACTACTCTACCGTACCCGCGGAGAAATATTCATATTGAAATTCAATAATGACGATACAGGCTACAAACTTAATGATCCACGCTTATATATGTATACAGACGCGCGTATATGCATATAAACAGGCAATTAAAATTATTAAAATACCGTTCGTATTTATTGTGATTTTATTTCAATATGTTATTGCAAATCTATTTGCTAAACTGAGGAATAAACGCCAGGTAAACAGGTAGTCGCCCTACCTGCAACAACAACAACAACAAATGGTTGGTAGAAAAAGTTAGAAAAGTGCAAAAAAAAAATTTACTAAGGGCTACAAAGGACAAAAAATGTCGAGAGCTATGATCACCCACGTCCTGAAGAGACAAGGCACATAGAAGAAGGAAAGAAGAATGAGCTTGTGTAAATGGATTGCAAAACAGGGTTTAGAAGAGATAGCGAAAAGACAACATTTACTAACGAATACAAAGGACAGGAAATTATGGAGAGCCATGATCACATACGCTCTGAAGGGACACAACACATACAAGAATAAAAAAGTATGAGCTTGTGTAAATGGGTGGTAGAACGGGGTTTAGGAGAGATAGCGAAAAGAAATTTACTAAGGACTACAAAGGACAAGAAATTGTAGACAAGGCACAGGGCACATCGAAGAAGACTCGACAGGTTTCAACAAAGTTTCACCAATATACACACACTTCCTCTCGTTTTACAAAAACTTTATTTTTCGCTCTGTTTCTAATACAAATAAAACACGCAAAACCACACACGTGACACAGATTTTGCAGAAGCGCCTCGGAGCAAACGAAACGATTGTCTCCATTCCTGCAAATACTTCTGATTCCAGAAAATGGCAATATCCTCTTCGCGTACAAGATACTTCCCTTCCCTCGTCTGCTATAGATCTTCATTCCCAGACCTTCTCACGATGAAAAGCAACTTGTCTTTCTTTCCACTTTTAACAGATGTCGGAATTATTAAATCATTCCAGTAAGGCATTGGTACAATTATCAGTAAATGTCAAATGACTTGAACCGTCCAATATTTAACAAATTACTAACTAATCGCTAGAAAATTTTTCCTTGACTCGGATTTCTGATAATAAGCTTTCAAATTTTCACCTGAAGAGACTTGAAGCAACAGAATGTGGTCCTGTAGAAAGATGTTGAGAAGACAATGGGTCGAAAATGCTAGCAACGAAGTTTTAGAGAAAATAGAAACAAAAACGACACTTATACTCAAAGAGACAGTGGAAATCTGTAGACTATATAATGGGGAAAGAGGGCTTAGAAAATTGGATACTCACAGGACGGACTTGGGGCAAAAGAGACAGAGGAAAACAACGCATAATCTACCAAGCGAGCTTCAGTAAATGGATGGCAGAACTGAGTTTAGGAGAGATTAAAGGAAAGACAAAATTTACTAACAGCTACAGTGGACAGGAAATTGTGGAGAACCATTATCCTCAATGTTCCGAAGGGACACGGCACAAAGAAGAAGAAGAAGAAGAAGATGATGATGAAGAGGAAGGAGAATCTGCTGATCTAGCTACAAATCTCGTTCGATTATAGCTTCAGTGATCAAAGAAAATTACCTATCGCCTTACAGAAATGTCTCATCTATTGCGACTAGTTTGGAAAAATCATTAACACAAAAAGAAAAAAATATTTAGCATCGACACTACTGGATAACAGCCTAGTGGATTAAAGCCTTAGTTCGTGAATTTCGTGATATAGTAATTCTCAGTTCAATCCCTGTGTTGAGTAGTGCGTACTTGGGCTCAATGGAAACAGGGTGAGCAGTGCCAAAGTTAACAGTGGATTAATCTTACTTATTATAAAACGCAGATTGTGTGTGTACGTTTATATATTGGATCGGATTTCCTACATTTTTCAACCGATTTCAACAAAACTTCACAGGACTGCGTAAAATTACCTTGCGGTGGTTCTGACAGCGCTAAAAATTATTATTATAATAAGTATAACTCTAAGTGTGTTCGTTTATATATGGGATCGGATTTTCTACATTTTTCAACCGATTTCCACAAAACTTCTTTTTTTGGGGGGGTAGGTAGTGTTTCTTATTGTCTTGCACACTTTTTTCTTTATTTTTACATTCAGAATGCTTTAAAAATTCCATTTACAAGACAACTGTTTATAATAAAATTCTATTCAATCGATAGACTCAAAACGATTGAAAACAATGTTTTTGTTTGAGTTTGACCAATTCGTAAAGAAAAAACAAAAAAAAACTAATTAAGACATGCGTGTCCGTCAACCATAAACAATAATCTTTGTCAATTTTATTTTTCAGTCTTTATGATGGTCGATACTTGATCTATCTCTTACTGTTACATCCCCGGGCAACGCCGGGCTCTACTGCTAGTCATTATTATAATTCTGCATGCTCTTTAGTTACTTAGATTAAATAAAGGGTTCAATTCGGAATTCCCTAAAGGTTACACAGATCGATATACACCTGATGGAGGAGCACAATATAACAACAAAGATGAAGTCACTTTCTCACAGACGCGCCGTCGCCTCTCTCTGTCTTTTTTACAAATACTTTCATGGTAATTGCTCCGAGGAGCTGCATTCGCTGGTTCCCAGACTTCATGAGTTCAAGCGCCCTACGAGGCTGGCATCCCGCTCTCACCCTTTGACTGTCGAAACTCCTAAATGTAGCCGTCTCTTCTACTCCAATAGCTTCATGTCTCGTACCTCTCGCCTGTGGAACTCCCTTCCCTATTCCAGTTTCCCTGAGAGCTATAATCTCCAGCTATTCAAATATAATGTCAATCGACATCTCCAGTTGCCTTGATCTATCCACTACCCTTCTCCCCATCCTTTTTTCTATCACTCCTATCTGATCTTGCTCTAAATTTTCTGTAACCCCTTGCGTCCTAGTGGCTTACCGCCTTGCTTGGGGTGAAACGCTTAAAAAAAAAAAGTCCGATTGTAAACAGTGTAAATAACAGTTTGTTGTTTGGTAATATTTTAAGCGGATTAAATTAAAATTACCGCAGTTTGTCAGGATGTGTTTTATGGTGTATGGCTCTTGGCATGCCACACACACCGGAGTGTCTTCCTTTTTTCAGGATATAAGAATGGATTATGTATGGATTTGCAGAACAGTGATTAGGAGGGACAGAGCAAAGCTAAAATTTACTAAGTGCGACAGAAGACCAAAAAATGTCCAGAGCTATGATCACCCACGTCCTGTAGGTTTCAACTAAGTTTCAACAATATACACACACTTCCTCTCATTTTACTTTATTTTTCGCTGTGTTTCTAAGAAATACAAATAAAAAAACGCAAAACCACACGCGTGACACAGATTTTGCAGAAGCGCCTCGGAGCAAACGAGCATCTTTCTTGTTATTTTCTGCTCCTCCATCAGGTGTATATCGATCCGTGTAACCTTCTGAATTAAACCCTTTATTTAATCTAAGTAACTAAAGAGAACGCAGAATTATGTATTTACTGTACTTGACAGCGTATGCATTTTTTTTCCCTCAAAATGACGAAAAAAAAAAAAAAAAACATGGCTCTGTGTTGTCTCACCAGTGAAAGAATCGAAATGTGAAACACAACAGCAACCAATCCTGTTTGCTAACAACTGAACCAAGTGCTGGATTTAATTGCAATTCTAATTACAATGTGGTTATTTTCCACTTCGCTTACTTTTCAATAAAGACAACTAAATAAGTCGTGCTTCTTTCTTCTTCTTTTTCGTCTATGTCTCGCATTCCTTCAAAACGTGGGCGGTCATAGCTCTCCAGAATATCCTATTTTTTTTTTATAGCTGTAAACGATGTTTGTCTTCTTACTAAAAAAAAAACAGACGCCTGCTGAATTAAGCATTCAATCCTTATTTTGTGCCTCATACACGGGGCCTTTTTGGTTTGGTTTGGTTTGTTTTACGGTATATCAACCTCAATGGGTCATTTAATGCCGACAACTTTCTTTTTTCCTGGTAATATTTTTGTTTTGTCAAAAATCTATTTCTGTTAATATTTTTTTTCCTCAAAAATGTATAGCTGGTAATATTATTTTTTCAAAAACGTACTATCAGAGGCCTTGCTGTTGGCGTAGTTTATCGACTTGCCCAGAACGGGGATGTAGTTTATGGTCATACCCAGGACGCGGGTGTAGTTTAACGCCATACCCAGGACGCACGGGGCCATTTGTCGCGCTAAAAACCTGGTAAATAACAGAAGAAAGAATAACGGGATTATTATTATTATTATTATTATTACTGTTATTGTTGTTGTTGGTGGTGGTGTTTTTTTTTTTTTTGTTTTTTTCCCTTTGATTTCTGTATACTCATTTCTTTCCGGGTCCCAACCAGTGACCTAAGGTCAGAAATTGCATCATGACATTTTCCACTGAGCAGTTATGTAAAAAAAAAATTATGATCACATATATTTTACATATTAGGTTGGTGCAAAAATAATGACGTAATAATGTCGTTTTTTGACGTTAAAAATACGTCAAAAAACGACATTATTACGTCATTATTTTTGCACCAACCTAATAAATTAAGCCCATCGCAAAATGTGAGCTTTATTTCTGAGTACAATTTTTTGTATTTCTTTAAGTCGATACAATCATTGAAAGGATCCCCGGTAGTCCAATATTAAGGACCTTTTCAATGACTCTATCGGAACCTTTTCCAATCAAACCGACGGTTCCAACTGCAGTTGCAATTATTGATATCCTCAAGTGCCATATTTTTTAAAATTTCCACTTCAAGATCCTTATTATTATTATTATTATTATTATTATTATTATTATTATTATCATTATTATTATTATTATTATTATTGTTGTTGTTGTTGTTTTCATTTTGTCAATGTTTTTAATTTCAGTATTTGGATTATGGACTTACACTTTATTACAAGCTAATTACATTTTCTGGTAAGTTTGTTATACTTTACGCATGAAAAGAGACAAATGGCACTTTACAATTATTTGTCACATTCTGGGAACGGAATTAATAATTAACTAGCCGCACCTCCTAATTCAATGCCAAAATGTTGACTCGCAATTCGATGCCAAAACGTCGCCTCACCTAATTCTGTTCTAACAAGTGTCATTTAGCAATTCCATTCTGTTTTAGTTTTCCCCACCAATCCTATTCTAACAAGTAGCCATTTCAGTTTTAATCTTCCCCCTAGTTGTATTCAAACAAGTCTCCGCTCTCAAATTTATTTTCATTCTCAATTCGATTCTAACAGAATTGTCATAATAGAATTGGGAGGGAGAATAAATTTGGGAGAGGTGACTTCTTAGAAAATAATTGGGAAGGAAAATAATTTTGATAAAGGTGTCTTGTTAGAAAATAAATTTGGTAAAGAAGACTTTTTAGAATAGAATTCAAAAGGAAAATAAATTTGGGAAAAGTGATTTGTTAGAAATTAAATAAACATACACACATATAGGAAAATATTTACTTTAATCAAATACAAAGAGGAATGTGGTAATTGGAGTTGAGCTACGCTAAAAATCAACATAAGATTATTTTGCGCCAATCTTTTCAGTGACCAAGAGTTGCCTACTTGCCTTGAAAATAAAAAATTCAAAACTGATTTTTTTTTTATCTCGGCTCGGACACCGACCGACCTCTGGCGTTGGTTGGAAATTCACAGCGATTTCAACCATCCAACAAGTCGGCACACTGACATATGGATATTTACTAAGCTTGGTATCGTATAGAAAAAGGCTGAATTGCCGGGGAATAGGATGCTAGGGATATTATGTTGTTCCAATTTCAAAGGCTTTTAATAAGTGTGGCATAAAGGGTTGCTGCAGAAGTTTTCTAGCTATGGAATCGCTGGAAGAGTTTTCTCAATTATAAAGTCAGGAAGGCCTTTATAAGGTTCTTCCAGTGATTACATAACAGGTATGTTCCTGAAGATAGTTGTTAAAGGCCAGTCCTCCAAAGCCCAAGAGATCAACGTAGGCGCCCGTAACGCTCGCCTCTCGGTCAAATCCTCTTTTCTACTTTACATAAATGATCTGCCGAAGAGCATATCCCTATCATTTGTAAATATCTAGGCTGGTGATACAGCGGTATATGGGTACAACTCCAAAATTCTAGATGACCAGGGTTTGACAGATGATCTGTCATCTGACCTCGGTATAACATCTCA
The DNA here is from genome assembly GCA_963932145.1 of Acanthosepion lycidas. Classification (NCBI taxonomy): domain Eukaryota; kingdom Metazoa; phylum Mollusca; class Cephalopoda; order Sepiida; family Sepiidae; genus Acanthosepion; species Acanthosepion lycidas. Next base: position 80,731,595 of record OZ010593.1, on the reverse strand, counting down.
ATGGAGGAAAAACTGGCTGGTCGCATTCAATGTCTTGAAATCCAAACTAATGACGTTCTATCATCATCGACCAATCACAGAGCTTTCAACGACCAGGATGAATAGGTGTTGCCTTGGTGAGGCTCAGTACCTTGAGAGCCTGTTGGGACTTGAACTCAACACGTGACCTCAAGTGGAACTCATACATACAATCCATCGCTAATGATGCAGGAACAAAGGTCGGTTACCTGTACCTCTCCAGTAATTACCTGACTCATCGTGCTATCCTCTAAATTTACAAGAGTCAAACCAGGTCGAAAATGGAGAACTGCTGCCATATCTAGGCAGAAGCTCCTTGGTCATCACTTTCCAGTCTCGATAGAGACTTTAGGGGTGATGAATTATTTTCCACTCTACATCCACCTTTTTCACAGACGAAACGTCGCAAAACTTTTACTGCTCTAACGCTATTTCTATGGAAAGTGTTCGAACGAACTATATTCCTTAGTGCTACCAGTTCTAGCTTTCACGACTAAGACCCACCATGCTATACACATTGTAACGAACCAACCTCATTCCCTTTGGTGAGATGTATGTTCCACTTGTGCAGCTTCTTCCCGATAACCGCTGTTTTGTGGGACCGTCTCCCAAGGGGACGTTTTCCCGATCACTACAATATTAACCCGTTCAAATCTGGGATCAACCATTATCTTCCCCAGATATCTTCATAAACTGTGTCTCTTAATCTGTAACCCTCTACTTCGAGTTGCTCTTAGGCCGTGTGAAAGTTGACATCATTTTAAAATGACCGACATCTCTTAAAAATCCACACTTCTTAAGTTTACCGTATAGGATTACCACCACTGGGTTAGTATAACTGGTGGCACGATTTTTAAAAGTTTCACTCTCTTTCACGTCGACCATAATGAAGTTCCTTTCTTTCCTGTATAAATCTGTAAACACGTTTTATGCTTTATATTTTATTATACTTTATTTATGTTTGTTTTGAGTACATGACTTGTTCTTACTTTTCGACGTCTACTATAACGTTGAATTGTTCTATCAAATTGCCGTCAATGTTTTATTACAACTTGTGCACTTAATAACCCGGACTGGTATGCGTGGGCAAAATATTGTTTGCGGAATAAACAATGCTAGAAATCATAAAAGTACAATAATATCAAACTGTTGTGGTGTCCTCCCTCTAAAGAGTTTATGTTGGACTCTTCCACCTACTATAAAATTAGTAGGAGAGAAGGGAACATTCGACCTCTCGGCAGAAAGGAACCCGGACGAGGCTTTGCCGAACGGCAAAGTTTCGTCCGCAGAGACAGAAAGACCCTGAACCCGTTTATACGGGTTCTAAGGGAATATTTTTGACTTTGCCATGGGTTCTCCAAGCCCGTAGGCTAACTCGACCTTGTGCCACATGCATCTCTCGTGGGGGGGGGGGGCTGTTAAATATTAACAGTCGACCATATTGTTCATCTGTCGAATTCTCTGCCTCGAGCAGAGAGAAACCCGGACGAGGCTTTACCGAAGGGCAAAGTTTCGTCCAGGGAGGTAGACAGGCCCTGAACCCGTTTATACGGGTTCTAAGGGAATATTTTTGGCCGAGCGTACGGGCTCGGAGAACTCACGGCAAACTCGGCCTTGTGGCACATACATCTCTCATGAGGGTAGGGGGGCTTTTAAATATAACAGTCGGATAGATTGAACACTATGTCAACCAACACACACTCACTAGTCATGTAATACTCTTCTGTTGTACTTACTGTTTAATATATGATATATCTGTAACACTTGTTTTGTTATTTCTTTAACCATTTACTTGGTCACAACACAAACTAACGCCGATAGGAACTGGTCGATTTTATCTACTATACAGCGCCCAACACACGTCCATATTTGTGCGTTTTTGTTCTTGAATCTGAATAGACGTTATGGTCAACAAGAATATGGTATATAGTCATGTTTAAGCCGACTTTATATATAGTGCGGCCCCATGATTTTTTTTTTGTGTGTGTGTGAAAAACCTGATTTATCCATATAGCTCGTGTATAATACGACCCCAGCTTCTGAGCAATACTAGTAGGCCTACCGTAGTAAAATATTTCCGTACTAGGCATCATCCTGAACATATTTTATAGCAAATAATTGGACTTCAGTCTTTTTTTTCTACACAGCTACACCAAAATGGTGAGAAACTACAAATATTTAGACACCGTATTTTGTTTTCGTTCATGCTTGACTACGGTAGCTCCTTTACCCTGGCCCTACCTCCTACTCAGCCTAAGTTTCTTCCCTTTTGTCGCTAGATGTAGAGCAAAACCTCATTCACTATATACTATAGATGGGAGTTTCTTTCCCAACCTTTTGTTTTTGGTAGTGCGGAAAGTTAACAGCTTGTATTATTATTACAGCCACTTCTTTTTAATTCTTATGTTGCCCTACACTCATGTGGATATTTATTAAGCTAAACTTAGGATCACAACTGTGAAACACTCAGTGACGATTAGATTCATTACATTAAGAAAAATATGTGCGAAACTAGCTTGTATGCCGTTGCTCTACGACAGACGCCCTTGTATATAAATATGTAAATCTAAGATTTAGAATACTGAAAGGTTCACTTACTGATTTGTACATTTACAGCTTTGTCGTATTCTTATTCTTTTTCTTCTTTTACAAGCTGAATGAAAAAATGTGGAAGAATTAAAACCATCCAGATAACAGCATTATCGAATGTTGATGAGAATACTGGAATATCAAGAAGACTTACTGTCACTTGATCCCAGACAAGAGCCACCAGATTCTAACTGGTATTGGTTTCTACAGGGAGTCCAGAAGTCTGGACACATAGGAAATCTCATAACTATATTTATTATTTAATGTTATTAGTGTTGGGGATGCAATCTAAAGGTCATGCGATTGGTAAAGAACCTTTACATATGTACTATACTAAATTGCTTATTTTGATGAGAATACTGGAATATCAAGAAGACTTACTGTCACTTGATCCCAGACGAGAGCCATCAGATACTAACTGGTATACAGGAAGTATTCGGCATTCATTAACAGTACAGTTAGTATTATAGCCGGTTAAAATTTACAAATTCTTTTTTCTGAAAGCTGTTTTGTCAGGAAATAAATTAGACTTCTTTAGCGCACTGCCATTAATCATTCTTGTACTGATGGGTGTTTCCTTCCAAACCTTTTGTTTAAGGTTATGTGGAAAGTCAACATCTTGGTTATACCATTACATTCTATTTGAGTTTCATATGCCATTTATTTATTTATCTCTTTTTTTGTTGCTGTTGTTGGAAGTTTTTTGTTATTTAGTAAAGTTCTTTATGATTGCGTAACGCCAGTCTCTAGGGTCTGTTGAAGGTTTGTCTCCTTTAAGAACTGAAGAATTAATTTACTTGAGGACATTTTTAATCACTGATCTGAGAAAACGCCATTCATGACATCCAATTTCAGGATATGGATTTAGTAAATACTAAACCACTTCAAATGCCTCGCGGTGTATGGATCAGTTACAGCAAATTGATTATAGATGAAAGGAGAATTGAACATAAGGCTGGGCTGGAGGTAGTTTTGCCCAACACCACCAATTGCTACAAAACCAAAACATCAACCTGAAAACTCAAGTCATATTTTTAAATAGCCTCGTCAGCTCGAGACCTTCATATGGATGTCATGCATGGTGCCAAACTCGTTCAGAAATATCTAAACTGTCAGCTGTATACAACCGTTTACCCCCCCCCCAAAAAAAAATAGATTGAAAAAAGTCTAAACACTTTACTAAGCCCATGAATGTTTTTTGTTATGTAAAGACTGCTAACAAGTCTTATATTACTAATCATCATTTTCTTTTGAACAGACAGAACACTTGTAAATTGCTTCCCATTCCAGCTGAGTCAGGACACTCATATGAGGTGATTCTCAACTGGTGTTCCCCAGGACTCCAGGGTTCCATAAGTGGTCATTAGGGGTTCCACAAGAAACAGTGATAAATAGGCTAATGTATTTTTGATTCCTTTTTGATTAATTTTATATTCATAGTTTTACTAACACATATGGTATATTGTTGGAAAATCCTTGGTTATTATAATAAAGGCTTTAACCTCTTATATTATTTAAAATAATAATCATATGGAATGTATTTAGTGATGTCTATATGGTGTCAGTGTGAAGCTGCCTTCACTGGTTAGTGGACAGAACCTCTTGTACGTGGCGGATTTTTATATCATCTATTGATTCACTCAAATACAGAACACATACACGGTGTCTATATATTATGTTTACCATGTGAAGTAGAGGTAGTTCCACCCAACACTGCAAACTGCTACAAAACCAAAACATCAACCTGAAAGCTTGAATCATGTTCTTAAATAGCCTTGCGCATCTAAACTGCCCGCTTTTTACAACTGCCTTCTAAGATCAATTGTTAAAAATGGCTTCGAGCGTGTGAAACCAGTGGATTTTTGCAAAAAAAAATACTTCTTCGAACATTGTAGACTGGCGCTACAGAATCATAAATTAATGTAATGGTTAAAGAAGTATGGTCTTCGCAAAGATCCACTGTTGCTTCTGATGAAACTGCATCAAATAACAGAAACCATATCACTTGAGGATTTTCAACAGCAGCAACAGCTAAAATGGATAGCACATTTAGATCTAAGAGAAAAGAATGATATAATCAAAATGCTGACGTCCACACCACTGTCAAATAGTAGTTTAATAAGGAAGACTCCCATCACTACTGGAAAGAGCGATAACAGGTAGTGGACTTGAGAAACAGATTTTCCGGAAAAAAAACTGTTATAAGAAAAATGTATTATAAATTTCAACCGACAACAGCACAATTTCCTTATAATGAAACTGGCTAATATTACTATTGCCATATAATTATTATTACCATATTACTACTATTATTATTAGGATATATATTATTATGTATCATTATATATAAAAATTACATTTAAATATAAATAATACAAGTATAATTTATAAACATAAATTGATATTACTATTATATTTAATAATAATAATAATATTATTAATAAACTGATATTATTATAACTTAAAATTATAAAATATTATAAATAAATAATTATTAATATTATTAATAATATATTATTACTATAATTTATATTATTATTATGAATATAATTTATAAATAATTTAAATATAAATAATATAAATAAATATTTTAAATATATTATATATATTATTAACAATTATTATTAGGATATTATTATTATTATTATTATTATTATTATTAGATTATTACAATTATATATTATTACCACAATATTACCATAAGCATAATATTAACATTATTATATGATAATCTCGATCTAATGTGCTTATTTAAGAAAATTGGAAAATAAAGATCATTTCTCAGTTTTTATCTTGAATACATGTCAAAATTCTTAGCAAAACATGTCTTAAAAACATACAACTGGCCAGACAATTACTAGACTATGTTTTTAAAGACACCTAAAGGTCATGTTAGTTCAAGTTGGGATCAGTGACCTTTTCTCATTTGTTTGAATGTAAATGGTCCTTAAATGCCATGAGAATATTTATGCGAATAAATCTGTTCACACAAGGCTAAGACGATGACGAGAGTGTTATCATTCATTGCAAACCGTTACTTGATATTAAAATAAGCTTGTTTTGTAGGAACGGTTTAAGGGGACATGGAATTTAAAGGTGCGACTGTTGAGGGTATTTTATAGTTGGGTGCGTGTTCACGTGTAATTAATTAAAGAAGACGCACACAAAAACTTGGGTTTCTATTACAGACAGTTTATTCACTAGGGAATGTTACGCAAGTCATGCTACAGCGTGTTCGACAGGAGCTGGACTACCGACTTGACGAGTGTCGTGTCGCAGGTGGTGTGCATATTGAACATCTGTGAGGCTTTTTGAAATCGGTTATAAAATCTACATCTATCTGAATATCTCGTTCGAATTTTGATAAATAAATATTTTCTTATTCAACAAGAAGCCTATTTAATTTCGTTTGCCTGAGATATGTAGTTAGTCAGATATTCCCATTTTAAATAATGTCAATTTTGTGGGGACGTATATATATATATATATATATATATGTGTGTGTGTGTGTGTGTATATATATATATATATATATATATATATATATATATATAGGTAGGTAGTAATCCGTTGGTATATAATCCAAGTGAATTCTATTAACACAATATAAAGTATTAAATATTAAAACTGATTCACCCATAGAGCTCAATGTTTTTTTTTACAATAAACAGATCAATATATTTCATACAATAGGAATTTAGATACCATTATGTATTTTCCCCTTTTTCTTCCTTTATTTTCTCCAAACTTTTTTTTTGTCAGTTTTTTTTATTATTTAAAAATTTTTACCATCCACTGACTGTTTCAATAATCCAGTAAATTTAATTTTACAAGGTGAAAATGATCATTTACATAATGGTATCTTAATTTCGATTGTATGATATATATATATATATATATATATATATATATATATATATATATATATATAAATTAGGCAGCATATATTTTATATATAAAAAAATAATCATACATAGAATCAATCAGCAATATTAATGCGATTAATGACGAAATCACTTCGCTAGTAGAACATAATGGATGCATTAAAATACTGTTAATCTATTGAATGGTGTGATCCTCATTTATAAAACTCTTGTCAGATGTTTCTAGTGTATATATTTTAAAGTTAAGCAAGTACTTTCGAAGAATCATTCCTTCATCGTCAGGCTGTTTAATTTTTTTCCTTTAAAGTTAAAACTTGAAGATGAAATAATTGTTTGTAGACGGAAAGATGTTTTTTTTAAAGAGTGTGCTATTTATTGACGGTTGTACAATCTCGGAACGTGCGAGTCGCAACGCTAAAGTTCAAAATTTCAAGTGAGAATTTTTATATGAATTTTGTAATATGGTAAATCCACGAATTATTTTCATAATAAGTTAAATTTATAACGGTGTTTACAATTAACTGTTAGTTCATATCTTTGATTTAAGAGATCTGTCTTATTTTTAAATCTAATTATTTCAAATTGTTAACTGAAAAACACTTGTAAAAAAAGAATTCGTGGATTTACCATCTGAAAACAGCTTTATAAATGAGGATCACACCATTCAATGGATTAACAGTATTTTAATGCATGCATTATGTTCTACTAGCGAAGTGATTTCGCCATTAATCGCATTAATATTGCTGATTGATTCTATGTATGATTATTTCTTTATATATATATATATATATATATATATGACGTCACACATTATGAAATGGACAAAGATGAAAGAATGGATAAATTATATATATATGTGTGTGTGTGTGTATAATATTATATAATATATATTATATAATCTTAGTGGTTAATATACACATATATATTTGTAGTTTTGATGAATTGGATCATAATTACGATTCCAATGTAATAAATTATAACCATGGAATATTAGTGTTTAAGCATTTTTTATTATATATATATATATATATATATATATATATATATATTTCTTCATTAATATAAACGTTATTTTTAGTGGGTATGCGTATTCTAGTTTTCACACCTGTGGTGTGATGAGCCACATAATGAAACTGATCATCCGAATTCTGATGAATAGAATCGCAGCAGAATCAGCCGAAAATAGGACAAGAACAGCGCGGGTTCATCAAAGACATTGGGATAAGGAACGCGATATTTAAGCTCAGAATATTATCAGAAAGAGCAATACCAATGCAGAAGGACTTGTTTTATAGATTACGTAAGGCGTTCGATAAAGTACACCACAAAGATCTGTTGGAACTGCTCAGTAACCTTGATATTTTTGGGAAAGATATTAGAATAATCGAGAATCTATACTGGCTCTAAACGGCCTGCATACGGATAGAAATGAGTTCAGCAGATATACAAAAATAGAAAGGGGTGTAAGACAAGGTTGTGTCTTCTCACCGGACTTACTCAACCTATACAGCGAGGCCATTTTGAGAGAACTTAAAGTCTTCAGAGGACTCATTAATGCCGGCCACAATCTTAACATAAGATATGTGTTGACAGTAGACATAGAAAGAAGTCTACAAAAACTCCTACGGATAGTAATGATGCAAGAAGAAGGGATTAAATATCAACTGCAAGAAAATGCAATGTATGGTTGTTAGCAAAAGAACAAAGTGCGATTTGCAGTGGTATCAAAATCAAACAAATGCGTGAATTTAAATATCTGGGAAGTGTTTTAACAGAGAACGGAAAGAGTGACACTGAGATCCAAAAGCGTATTGGGATAGCCAAAGAAACATTCTAAAAGCTAAGCAAAGTACTAAGAAATAGGAAAATTTCGCTAGAAACAGGGAAAACGGTACGGATCTGCTATGTGATATCTGTCCTCCTGTACGACATTGATTGCAGTAACAGAAATATGGTTCTACAGAAGGACGCTGGGGATACCATGGACCGAACATGTAAGTAACGACAAAGTTTTGGTGAAAATGGAAACCAAAATGAAACTAAAACTTAACATCAGGAAGAAACAGTTGAGATTTCTGGGGGCACATAATGAGGAAAGAGGGCTTGGAAAATATGATACTCACGGGTCCAGATAGAGAGCAAGAGGGACAGAAGAAAACAACGCATAACATACATATTGAGCTTGAGTAAATGTTGTCGGAACAGGGCTTAGGAGAAATAACAGGGAGACAAAGTTTATTAAGAGCTACAAGAGACAGGAGGAAGTTATGGAGAGTCATGATCGCCTACGCCCTGAGCGGACACGGCGCATAAAGAAGAATGCAATGGCTTTAAGAACAACACTTGTCATGAACGTACCGACGTCTTATAAAAATATTTGGAGAAATTACAATGCCCGAAGGATTCATCCCCGAGAGGGAAACAAAAGAACCGAATGTTCCTATGGCACAGGGGGTTTTAACTGGAGCGTTAACTTCAATCGGTCTATAAAAAAATATAATAATTTTTCACATATTTCCACAGTAAATATTTTCTTTATCAATTCTTATATTTCTGTTTGAAACACGCCTATAATGCAAATTATATCTCTAACTGTTGCTAAATACACAGTCAAAGACCCAACATATCTTTATTCAGTAGCGAAGGTAGAGTGTGTAGCACCTGGGACAGCTCTTGAGTTTTACGTCCCCTCTCACCCACAAAAAACAAAACATATTGCACAGTGACTCCCTATACACACACACACACACACACACACACATATATATATATATATATATATATATATATATATTTAAACTTAAACACTTAATTCACTAACGTTAACTGTAAAAATTTAAGAGAAAATTTAAACCTGTATAAAGATGGATGTGTGTGGAAATATGTATATGTAAATATTTGAGCGTGTATACCAATGTGTATCGATACATGGGTATTTGGTTATATATGTAATTGTACATATATACGAATATATGTGTACGTGTATTTACATAAATATGGATGGTGTGTGTGTGTGTAAGTAAAAACAGCAAATTCTTTTATTATTACCTTCAAATCTTACTTCTTGATTTGAAACGTAAACTTTAATTAAGAAATATTACTCATCTAATAATAACTTGAGATTAAATTAATGAATTAGACTGAAACTTAAAAAGACTTAACCTTAACCGTAATTCATCATATTAAAATGTTACTATTAGTAACTTTTTATTTTTATTTTTATATTTGTTTATTAATATAATATTCGGTTTACATTAAATCCCTAATTTATTTATGAAGAAGTTAAACATTTAAATTACTATCAAGCATTAAAATCTGTGTTTTTCTAAATTGCTCAAACATCAAGCTATACAACTCCTTTCCTTCCTTCAAAACCCTACGTCCATGTCTTATTTCTTATCTCTTTACTTCCCCACTTTTTTTCTTTTTTTTTTTTCTTTTTTTCCATACCATTTCTGGTGAGTTGACCGATTAAATAGGTCAGTGTCTGATCCTTACCCCGCCTCCTCCTCAGTATTAAGTAGTGTAAAAAAAAATTTTAAATTTAAAACCTCTCCCTTCCCTCTCTAATTTCGACCATGTCTCTCACACTATCCCTCACCACCCTCTATGTCATCTTATATAAGCTTAATATTCCCCTTCAAAAGTGTAAATTTTAAATTCATTTTTTCACCCTTGAAACTATAGTCTGAAGATCCAGAGAAAAATAAAATCTCTGGTGAAATAAATTATAACAATGGAACCTTAAAGTGGTCTGTTTTCATTTAAATATATATATATATATATATATATAATTCATTTATATATATATATATATATATATATATATATATATATATAATTCATTTATATATATATATATATATATATAACAATATGTGTGTGTGTGCGAGGAAGTAGTAACGGTTCTGTGTTAGTATTTGAATAAATGAATAAGTATTGAATTTTTTTCAAATAATTCTTTTCACTATTCTTCGATTATGCTATTTTAAATACTTTGTTTTAATATTAATAGTTAATCCCTATTATGTTTACCCATCTGAAAGCGCTCGACAAACATCGGCTATTATTTTCTCTTATTTGATCACAGATAAGTATAATTGGATTCGAAATCCCTTCATAAATGCCCCTTCTAATAGTGGACTTCAGTTATGCGAAGCAGAAGAATTGGCCACTATTTCTAGTGATCAAGGGCTCAAAATAAAACATTCGACAGTACCCATTGATACATTTTGGATTTTAATACAAAAGAAATATCCTACATTATTATCAGTTTTATCAGTTTTATTGTAATTTTCTAATTCTTATTTATATGAATTAGGCTTCTCAACCCTAAATAACATCAAAAATAAGAAGCCAGAAAGTCTACGCTCAACTGAATAAGAAATGAATGTCTGCTTATTGCACATTCAAGCAAATACTGAAAAAGTTGCAAAAGACACCAGACAGTCTTCACACGCTAAATAAGCTGCAGAAACATTTAAATAAAGTTATTTCATATTTGTGCCTGTATTTTTTAAATGTATGGTTTTATTTTATAACATGTAAATGTACACACTTTAAAATTTTTGCGAAGTGTGCCGTGAATTTTCATTTGTCCCTAGATTTGCCGTTGCTTAAAAAGGTTGAGAAACACTGCTCTAGACCATTCCTGGTGAAATAAATCACTCCACAGTGGTAAGAGAGGCTTTGAACAGAATTGTGTCGAGCATTAAAATAACTCAAGAGAGCCTTGATGCTAATTAACCTGATAACGTTGGCACAGAATTTGATATAACGTGTGATGAATATGGTCGAGTCTGTCTAAGTGGGACAGACCTCAAATCATCAGAAACACAACACATTGAAAGTTCACTAAGATATTAATGTAATAACTACTACAAGAGTCATTCAACTTTGTCTCATCTACGCAAAAGTATGCAAAACCATAACAAAATTAAAATCCGCGCTCTCCATATTTGAGAATAAAACAAGCTATGGCATTACTTGAGATCGAGTTGTAGCCATAATTGTGTATGCACCGTAAATTGCAGCGTACAAGTCGAGTTTTCAAGCCTAAAAAGTAGGTGTCGACTTATATGGCGGGCATAAAATGCAAAGCTTTACCACCGAATTGTAAACAAGTGGAATATCACTCCTAACAATTTCTGTGCAACACTTACACGCAAAAGTACTATCAAAAATCTACCTGGTATGATGCGTAATCAACGGTATTAATATTTTATAGGAGTTGAGGTTGACTTTCATATGTTTATCAGTAGATCTGAAGAATTTTATATGTTCGCTAAGTTAGACTGATACAATATACGGTACCTACGGTGTGTGTTGTAGGTTGTTTGCTATACAAAGCATATAGAAAGATATTACGCGATTAGTCTCTCAAACAGGTAAATGGTGTGACCTTATGCACGTTTGAAAATGGTTATCGTATACTTTAGCCTAACTTCATTTACCGGTAGACTAAAGTTTGGGGCCTCTGGTAGCATGCTGCTGTATTTTTTTTTTTTTTTTTTTGTAGGGGGATCGATCTATACAGTAGGTATAGACATAATTCAGAATTTTGAGCTAAAAATCTTGATCTCGACTTGTGCTCCAGGTTGCCTTGTACGCCGCAGTTTATGTATATATGTATGTTCTTTGCGTATTATATTTGGCAGGCGTTTTTACTTAAATGCATCTGCGTCATGACCATTCTATGCGGCAAGGAATATTTATTTGGATACAGAATATGTGTGTGATTGAATGAGATGAAATCCCGGGTGTATTTTGTATGAAAACAAGAGCGGTGAGTTTTTCTTCCTTCACATCTGCTCCCAACGTAATTGATACCGCTCTATAAAGTCTGGTTATCATAATCTAATCAGAGAAGAAGTTTGTTTTCGCCGCCCTAAAGATGAAGTGGGTGCGGATGTCAGAAAAACTGACATAGAAGTCTAGCAGAGAATATTAGAAACCAAAACCAAAGATGCAATGCTTTATTTTACAAGGTGATCGCGAATCCCGTGAGCCATTAGGACCGTAGAGCCACCACACGTACTGCAGCCGCAGGAGAAGTGGTGTTTCTTGAGCAAGATAGCCCAACCCTCTTCAGGCCGGTTTGAATTCAAAGTTTTCCTTCTCCTATATCGGTTATCACCTAAGGCTATAGAAACCAGTCTGTCCTTTTATTTACCGGTAGCTAGGGGGAAAAAGAAGAGGATTCATACCTTTCACATAAGTGTAATGGATTCGACTGGAATTCGAACTCGGCTCTCTAATTCCTCAATCCGAACCGCTATCCATTACTCCACCGTAGCACTATACAGCGTAAAGTGTTAAAAAAAAAAAACAGGAAAACCTCATTAGAAACAAAGAAAAAATGCTTACCTTTTTAAATCAATTCACCCCATTCAAGGCAATAATGCCGCTAAGACGGAAAGGGTTACTGGTAGTGAAAGAGAATAAAAAAGACTTTATAAGGAACCGGAAATCCAGGAAACAATGGATAAAGCTCTACTCCTGTTTAAAAGACTGGAGAGGCTGTGAACCGGACGATAGATAGGCGAACCTATTTACTCCTATGTAATTCCAGTCCTTCTATATAGAAATTGACAAACGCATCGCCAAAATCGGTATCAGTATTGGCCAGATTGAGCAGGAGAGTATCGGACAACAGTCATCTGACCTTAAAAGTATTACAAATATGTCTGTTTTACAGCAGCGACACCTGGACAACATACGTCAGGCAGGAAAACCACCAAGAAAGCTTCCATCTGTGCTGCCTAATCATTTACTGATACAAATCCTACTAATTAACCAATAGTTGTGAGGAGAAGAAGTGGATTCATACCTTTCCCATGGTTATTTGCGCGAAAGCGAATATAACGAACTCAACTGGAATTGGAACTCGGCTCTTCAGTTTTCAATTCCGAGCCGTTGTCCATTACACCAGTCGCATATCCAAGCTTACAACACCTGCTATTCCCAAGCGGTCACCTATCTAGGCACTGATCAATCTCGATGTTAACTTTGTTGATTTACCAGAACATGTTTATATGACTGTAAGTTGAAAGCACATTGGAACAGCGAAAAATGCCTTCCATAAGCTAAAAAAAAAAAAAAAAAATGAAATCTCCTTTTCATATTTTTGTATATCGTGCTACTTTTACCTTTCAATCACCCTGTATAAAAATATACAGGGTGATTGATAAATAACTGCTTATTTTACGTATGATGGACTCTCCCGTCTTGTAAAAATTATAGTTAGACGGGAGAGTCCATCATACATAAAATGGTAGACTCTCCCGTCGTATTCGATGTATGAGGGTGAAGCAGCTCAGTTCTTAGGAACCGACAGCCTAGACACGAGCACATATGATTTGATTATAGTGGTGAAGGCTTTGTGCAGAATCAACCACACTTTTTGAAGGGCCGAATATAGAGACCTGGTGCACTACGTGCCACAAGGTCCCTAAACGGCCCTCCGCAGGTTTTGAATTCAGAGTTGTCCTTCTCCTAGACCAGTTGCAATCCAAGCCTACAGAACCCAGTCTGTTCTGCTATCTATCCATAATTGGAGGGAGAAGAAGAGGATTAATACCTTTCCCAAGGGTATTAGAACGTAAGTAAATGTAATGGATTCGACTGGAATTCGAACTCGGCTCTCCCATTGCTCAACCATACCCTCCTATATACATAAAATAATGTACAAGTTATTTTTCAATCACCCTGTATATTCTTATTCGGGTTCTTTGTCTTCTCTTACTGGTTTCTTTTTTTTCTTTTTTTGCCTCGAGTTAGATTTCTACTTGTTTTTCCTTATTTCGCTTTCAAATATTTATCCACAAACGGTATCCTATCTGCGAAAATAATACATGTTAACTTTTTCAAAAATATCTTATCTAAATTTGAACTTTTACTTCAAATCGAGTAAGTGAGGTAGACAAGGGGCTATCAGGAACTGAACGTCCGTTTTTAGAATCGAGGTTACTTGGATTTAGGCCTGAGTCTTTGCATCTGAATAAAAGCGTAATTCTCTAACTAGAATGGATACGCAGCTTGAATATGAGAGACGTGTTATCTAGTATTGGGCATCTGGTCATTAACTAGATAGGCTATCAAAAAGTAAATTTTGAAGAGAGGTGAAGCTGCTTCTGGAAAATTGGCTCGTTTTTCTAATCAAAACAGTAAAAGGGAAAAAATATTCTCTCTGGAAATAGGCTTCATTCTATGTAAGAATATATTACTTCATAAATTGATCTTCGATTTTAGAAAAACAAAAATGGATATTTCTAGCAAAAAACTATTACGCTACACAAAATCACATTTGTTTTTATCGTTAGCGGAACATTAGAAGCGTTTAGCTTGAGTTCATTTAAAAATATCGATTCTATGATTTTTGTTACCTAACTTCCGCACTACGGTATGGTCTTTTTTATGTGGAGGAACCGATACGCCGTCATTGGTGGCCGGAAAAAATGATGATAGTGTCGGAGTTAGAGTTAACTCCTTAATTTTCTAATTGTCTCATTTCCTAATTGCCCAAATTGTTCCTAGGGGTCGCTATCTCTAAAGTATTAGGTTGGTGCATAATAATGACGTAATAATGTCGTTTTTTGACGTTAAAAAATACGTCAAAAAACGACATTATTACGTCATTATTTTTGCACCAACCTAATATAAATAGTAGCTAAAAAATAGCAAGTATATGTTTTAAACAACAAAACGCGTTTACAGAAGACAAACATTAACGTATCTGTGTGTATGAACTTAAAGAGTACGTGTTTCGAAGTATGTTCGTACGTACGTGTGTGTGTGTGTGTGCATAATGTCCATGTTGTCTTTCCAAGGAAAATGTATAGCGCCCCCTCCAAGAAAGGGAGAATGCAATCTTCTGCAAGAGCCTTACATGGTCGCAGTGTCCGCTGCTAAGTGAAAAGAAA
The DNA here is from genome assembly GCA_963932145.1 of Acanthosepion lycidas. Lineage (NCBI taxonomy): Eukaryota > Metazoa > Mollusca > Cephalopoda > Sepiida > Sepiidae > Acanthosepion > Acanthosepion lycidas. Next base: position 80,716,183 of record OZ010593.1, on the reverse strand, counting down.
GAGAGAGAGAAGGAAGGATTATCGAGTATTTATACTTCAGAGATAGCGCCCCCTAGAAACAATTTGGACAATTAGGAAATTAAGGAGGAGTTAACTCCGACAATAGCTTGACTAGGAACTTTTTACTTATCTGCTATTGATATTGTACAATAAAATCAACATTAATTTTTATCTTTCCATGGACAAAATTTACCCTGATCCTGCAAACACTTTCACGCTGGTGTCGAAATTACACCAACTCAACCTGTTTTTAGTGTAACGAGGAAAGAGCTGCGCTGGGTTGGGATCCCCGGGTCCAAGCGCTTTCTTCCATCTAAAATGAGAACAGATACATTCACCGTGAATTAAAAATAACGAACTCCGTGTATTTTTGTTTATGGGCCTTAACACTGAAGGTGAAAGAAAATGTGCAACATTTTCGATTTATTGTAGTTTTTATTTCAAGGAAAATTAAAATATAATTCAAATTAAGAAAAATTATCTTGTTTATGGATAAGGTTTTGTGAATTATCGAACATGTAAAAAGCTGTTAGCGAAGTTTCGTACTGAATATTTCTCACTACACAGTCGAGTAACTGATGTTGTGTCTCTGTCTTCGGACAGAATGCAACTCAGTTGCGCTTCTGTCCTCCGACGGGGGCGTAACTAAGGAAAATAACACAGTGAGGTGCCCAGCCCTGGGGAACAGCTACCCGAGGCTTCATCTTTGTTGTTACTTTTGTCTTTTCTCACGACAGACTAACGGAGGTCTTCTCTGCGGCCAGCAAGAACTCTAATTGACCGGCCCTACACCTCTCTTAATCGAACTCGAACTCGAACTCTCTCATATATCACTGCCCGTGGCTCTACACCTTCACCGGCAAGCCATTCTCGAATATAATCGCAGACCTTACTATATAATTCCACGACCGGAAGTCTCTTCACTTTCGGACTAGTGGCACTTGATCCCCCAAATTTTTATTTGTTTGCTTATTTCATATTTTTGGAAAACATAAATAGTTCAGGCTCACATAAAATCATTCGCAGCCTATTTGACACTGTGTGTGTGTGTGTGTTTTCAGATTCACTCAAACGGAGACCTTTATGTTACAATGTTACTAGTGGTATCTGGTTATCTAGCAGACTGAAGCTGAAATCATTATTTATGATCTTCAAAAGTACACCCTCTAAAGAGAGTTCATTTGATTCGTGTCATGGCGACATTACGTTGGAAAGGTAATCAAAATATAAAGCCCATCCTATCCGATCGGGTGGCGGGGTTGTTACCGGGTACTTGAATTTCTTCGTTGTCTACTGTTAATAAACTTTCCCCTTTGTCTCATCAGCTTCAGTTTTGTATCGGATACTATCAGGCCTTCTAGAAACTTATACATTCTTGCAGAAAAATTACGTTAACTACAACTTTAGATTTTGCCAAATGTATTAGGAGTTTGTTCCGAAAATTAATTGTGATTGTGACTAATCATCAGCGCCGCTATAAATGATTAATCTTCACTTATTAGAATTATAAAATAATGAACGGGTAAAAATCGTGGAGAGCCATGAAGGGACACAGAAAATAAAAGATATACTATCGAACAGGGTTTAGAGTGAATGAAAATATATTGGGAGTTTATAAAAATCTAATGAAAAATTTAACACTCAAAGGAAAGGAAGTTGTGGTGATCCATGATCGTTCACGTCCTGAAAGGACACGGCACATAGAAGAAGAAGAATTTTGATTAGCTTTTAGAGAGCTTTTGTTCTAACGTGCCTTTGGGTGTCTGTGTCATATTTTGTGTTACGTCATCTTTATATATAACATTCTGTGACTTTTGTTAGTCCGTCCATCTAACATAGCCATACATTGAACAATCGTCACCAAAATTTCGGGAGAAATAAAAACAGGTAAAAAGTACAAAATATAATTGGTTTTACTAGGGTGCGTAGCTTAGTACAATATATTTTTATTAATATTTTTGGGGAAAAATTAAAAGTTTTATTATTTAACATGCAAAATATTCCCATTATTTTAAAAACGTTTTAATGATTCAAATAACAAATCTTTATTTTATAAAAATGCAATATTGTTTTTGCCTATCTTTAAGTTTTTATTGCACCACAATCCAGTTTCCAATTCGACCTACGTTTGCGAGAACTATAAATAAATCACGCTTTAAAAAGTTGAATTTTTGCTCTAGAAATAAATATTTACGCATGACCAGATGTATGTTGCAAGCTCAAGAGTAAGAAATCATAAGAATTTATTCTTCGCTGTTAAAAAAGAAAAAATGTTCTTAAAAATATTATTTCCAATGAAGTCCTATAAAATTAAATTAAATTAAATAAGTTATTAAACTTCGAAGTATGGAAAAACCTTACTTCGAAGTTTAATAATTTGAAAGTATTCAAAGTATTTTTTCAAGCAACTCAGCTTAATCGATTGGTTTGCGAAAGTGAATGAAACGTAGAATTTTTAAATCTCGATAAAAATGTTATCGATAACTTTAACAATACTACATACTGTGAGGATTTCAACACGCTGACGTGTGTTGCCAAAAAAAAATCTAGTGTGTTATAAAACACCCAGAGAACATGTTGAAGGCAAGCGGAACAGAGGAAAGCAGAGAATCACCTACTTGGCGATTTTATGAAAATGGTTGTCAGCACAGGGAGTAGGAGAGATAAGAAAATGATAAACACGATGAACATGGCACATAGAAAAAGAATAATACTTTATTTAGCGTCTAGAGAGTATCTTTTGCTATTCTAAGGGCCCTTCGGGTGTAGCTGTCATATTCTATGTCGTTTATTAGAAAATTTCCCAGACAGTTACATCTCGTCGATCACCAAAGTTAAGCAACGTCGAACCTGGTCACTACCTAGATGAGTAGACGCTTGGGGACCCCAGGTGTTGTAAGCATGGATGTGTTGGTGGTGTAATGGATAACGTTTCAAATTGGAAATCGGATTGCCAAATTCCAATTTCAGTCGGGTTCGTTTTAGCCATCCACGAGCAAATAATCTCGAGAAAGGTATGAATCCACATTTCTCCTCCCAGATATGGGTTAATTAGTAAAAATTGTAACAGTTAATCATTATTACTTCGCCAAAGATTCTTACAATAATTATTGGCTTTAAAGGGCTGATAAGTCGTAAAAAAGAAATCAATCAATATAGTGGCTTGATTTTGACATCTACAGTCCGTAGCTCACATCTTGGATTGTTCCTCTTGCTAACGAGCACATATTCTGTCAATTGATGGTTAGTCCTTTCTTCTTGCTTTCCTTTACAGCTTTGTCCAGGAGTTCCTGGGATTTTCTTTCTGTGTCTGTCATCAATACAGAACTAAATGTAGCATATAGTGTTGTATTCATATGCAAATCTCCACCATATAAATAGCAGTTGATAGGGCTGGAGGCCAAATTAATCTTGACCTTGGTTGGGATTGGTATGCCCAAGCTCCAGGAGACTTTCACCCGCAAGATCCTCTCATCCGGGAGGGACTAGGTCTATTATTCGGCGCTTAAGGTGTTCCCAAAAGAGGAAGCGTCGAAAGGGCTTGGGAATTTTTGCACGGTGCGGCCCTTGTATCACATCCGGTTGGTACATGAGCGAACTGGTAGATACCAATAATCCTGACCTTGAAGACTAAACTACGAGACAAATAGTAGTGAATAATTCCAAATAATTATAGTTTACGACATACAGTCATACAGATATTCAAGTTCTGAAGATAGCAGACATGTGGTCCCCAGTGTGTGCCACGGTTTGCTTCTAGGGGTTTGGTAGTCTAAAATTTTAACACGATCATACGACTGTAGGTACGTCATCACAAGAGCTTAAAACCTATTTACTTCTGATAATGGAAATTTCAGGCACTTCTGTTTTCTAGTTCAGAGCTAATGACAAAATGACAGTATGTTAATTTTAGCTTGCTTAAGAGAATGGAGAATACGTTATGTTTGTATCAAGTTCTCCAAGTATGGAAGATGAGAAGGGAAAAAAAGAAGGGATGGGCTTAAGTGTTAGTATAATGGGTGACATTTGTTCGTTTCTCTTCGCAGCGTGAAAAAGGGGAAAAATGACTACTCTAACCCTACCACTGACATATTTACAATGGATGTATAATGTAAAAAAAAATCCTCTTCTTCTGATATTCAATTCACAATCTAAATATCTGCTAAACTGGGCCTTTGTGTTGAAAATTGAGCACAGATTTTTTTTAGCCTGTTTTTCTTTATCAATTATTTTTCTAATGATAGTTGAGAAAAATTTTCTCCTGATTGCTTTCTGAAAATTGTCATGATTGTTCTTGGGAAAGATCTTGGAGTAGTTTACCTGTGCATTCTCCTTGGTTTTCAATTCACCGTAGTCTTTCTAGACTAACAACGATTCAAAGCCCGTTCACTCGCTTCTCTTATATATATATTAAAAAAAAAAATTGAATACCGTATCCATTCAGGACGTAGAAGAATTTCACAAATTTCTTTTCTTAATATCTATGAAACTTTTTATTGTTCTTGAGGAAAAAAATCGTGGAGTGGTTTCCCGTCGCCTTCCCAATTCCCCGTAGTCCTTCTAGACACAGTAATTTCGACGTGGTGTAATGGTTAACAAGCTTGTCTCGCTAGATCAATTACGATTGAGTAGTGAGTTCGATCCTTACTGGGCACTCCGCACTTTCGACCTCGTGCCACAACTAAACTACGCTTATAAAATCATTTTGTCAATTCGACGTGATGTAATGGTTAACAAGCTTGTCTCGCTACATCCATTTAATCCTTACTAGGTGTCACATACTCTCGGCCTTGTACTTAGAAAACCACTGTAACTGGGAACCTCGTTGTGGTGTTAGGGTTAACAAGCTTGTCTCGCTAGAACAATTAGGAACTGAGTAATGAGCTCGATCCTCACTAGGTGTCGTTTGCTTTCGGCTTTGGGCTACATCCATGCTACGCTTAGAAAATTACCATAGTCTTTCTATTTCTAGACTGACAGTCACTCAGAACCCATTCACTGCCTTCTCTTATAACATATTTTTGTTCTCATGAACTTTCCCCTATGGTACCTAGACTTTATGAATTTAAGCGCAGTACTAGATTGGCGGCAAGGTCTCATCAATTTACAGTTGCGCCGACTTGATGTAACCATAAGTTCTATGCTAATAATTTCTTTTCTTGAACTTCTCACTTGTGAAACTCTCTTTTGCCTTCTTGCTTTCCAGTGAACCTTAATCTTAAAAAAATTAAATGCAATGTCAATCGTTATCTACTTTCTTCTTGATTCCTCTTCTTTTATTCTTCTCACTCCTTAATGTTTTCTTTTTTTTTTTTTTTTTGGACTCAGTTTTATGTCTTAGTTGCTTTACTGCCTTCCTTGGGGTGAAATGATTTTTTTAAAAAATGTCCCTTCAGGACGTAGGCGATCGTAGAACTCCACAAATTTATTTTCTTAATATCTGTGATTTCTTTTTATTATTCTTGGGAAAGATCGCTGAGTGGTTTCCCATTGTATTCTCAATGGATTTCAATTCGCCGTTGGAGATAATTCTGGACATAAAGAAATAAAATGTCTTGAAGCAACAGAAATATTTTTCTACAGAAGGATACTGAGAATACTATAGACAGAACATGTGAGCGAGGATGACGTTTTAAGAAATTGGAAACAGAAAGGACACTTATACTTAGAAAGAGGCATTTGACATTTCTGGGAAATATAATGAGAAAATAGGGTCTGGGTGATTAAATACTCACAGGATATAATGTAGGCAAAAGAAGTCAAGGGAAACAGCATAATAACCTACTTAACGAGTTTTGAGGGATGAATAGCTAAAAAGGCACAGGGGAGTGGTGAAGAGTCAACGGTTACATAGAACAACGAGGCATTGGAAATGGTAGAAAGCTGTGATCAGTGAGGTTCTGAAAGAACATGACACATCAAAAAAGCAAGATTTTTCTTCATTTTTCTAAATTACTTTTCAAAATATATTTTCGTTTCTAAAAAGAAAAATCTATAGAATTTACCGGCCTCTACACAGAAGTCAATAATTCACGCGCAGTTTTGAAAATGTTTGCGTCTTTATGTGCCGTGGGACTTCAAGACGTGGGTGATCATGGATCTCCACGATGTCCTGTGTTTTGCAGCTCTTAATAAATGTTGTCTTTTTGTTATCCTTCTTAAACCTTGTGATGCCATCCATTTACTCAAGCTCACTAAGTAGGCTATGAGTTCTTTTCTGTATCCCTCTTGCCTTCAATCTCTCCTGGGAGTATCAGATTTTCCAAGCCCTATTTTCTCATTATGAGCCCTAGACATTTCAACTGTCTTTTCCTGATGTTAAGTATAAGTTTCCGTTTTGTTCCATTTTCTCTAAAACTCCGTCGTTGATCACATATTCTGTAGAACCAAATTTCTGTTGCTTCAAGTCTCTTCTTCATCTGTGAGGAGATTGTCCAGCATTCACTGCTATATAGGAGGACCGACATTGTCTTTTTTGCCTTCAATCTGTCCAATGAGTATCAAAGTCTATAAAATAGCTTTAGCGATAAAATCAGTCTATGCACTTGTTTGCTTAATCCGCAATGCCCAATTAGGCACATAGAATAAAAGGAGCGTCTTCTTCATCTGTGAGAAAACTGTCCACTGCCTACATAAAAATTCAGTACTCTTTTCTTTATTTCTAAGGAAAATTTTCTGTTTCTTAATACGTTGCTTAGCTTTTGGAAGGCTTCTTTCGCTATCTAAATGCGCCTTCGGATTTCAGTGTTGCACTTTCCGTCTTCTGTTAAAATTTTTCCCAGATATTTAAATTCTTCGATTTGTAATTTGCATTAAAACGTTATTGATCAGATGTTTGGTCCATGGTATGTTCCGCATCCTTTTGTAGAACCACATTTTTATTGCTTCAAGTCTCTTCTTCATCTGTGAGGAAATTGTCCATCGTTTACTGCCATATAAGAGGACCGATGTTGTCCTTCTTGCCTTCAATCTGTTCAGTGAGTATTAAAGTCTATCAAATAGATTTAGCGATAAAGTCAGTCTATACATGTACTTATTTAATTAGCAATACTCACTTAAACAAAAGGGAATAAAGAAGCGTCAAATTGCACTTTTTTGTTATTTTGTTGGTCTATTCGTTACACGTTTTGCTTTTTTTCCATCTTGATTTTTGATATTGTAATTTTTCTGAAGTCTGCTAAATAGGTTTTGCAGTGTTTTCTTTGTTCGTCTATCTGTTTTGTTGCTCTGTTTTTGTTTTTTATTTGTTTTTTTTTCAAAATGGCGTATCATATTTTATTTACTTTCATAAACGATTATTGGTAAATTAAAGAGCAGCTGTGAAATAAATAATTATAAACCAATTTATTTTAATTTCACATGGAACCTGTCATACTTTTTCCTTTTTGAAAATATCGCTCCCCACCTCTCTCACTTTCTCTCTCTCCTTTATCTTTCTTTCTCTCTCTTTCTCTCCCTCTATCTGTCTGTCTGTCTATTTCTTGCACCTCTGATGGGGAGATTGGAGGTTTTGAGGAGTGTGGAATAACCTCTTAAATGCTGTTATTCCTAGGTCCAACCTGAGCCGGGGTGGTAGCACCTGTTCGGACCCAAACTTTGGTCAAATGGTGACCCCAAACAAAAATCAACAGTACAATTTTATAATAAATTATCAACAATACATTTTTATAATAAAATAACAAACAAATCATTTTATAGCTAAATGTCAATTAATACAACACTAAAAAGGCATAAAAATACATTTTTAAAATTACCAGCAATGCATTTTGATAAAAAATTACCAACAATACATTTCTCTAGTAAAATTACCAACAATACATTTTTAAAAACTAAATATCGTGAAAACATATTTCCCTTAAAGTATAAAATTATGAACAAGGTATCTGTAACTGAAGACATAAAATGCATGCAAAATATTCAGATTTCGGCATTAAATAACCCATAGAGGTGTTGATATGCCACTAAACAAAACCAACCAACCAACTAATCAACTCTCTCTCTCCCCCCTCCCTCTCTCTCTCTCACACACACACACACACACACTTGCACTAATTCTCTCGTTGCGCTAACCATAGAGCAATGGTTAAACTTATCTCGGAGTCTACTCGAATGTGTAGAGTTAGAATCTCACTGGGTGCCCTGTTATTGTGTCACTTTGCATGAAACATTTAGGGTGTTTAACTTAGTGAGAAGCGTTTTTACAGAGAATGGCATATACAACACCGAAATCCGAAGGCAAAGGTACCTCCCAAAATCTATGCGAAGTATTAAAAAACAGGAAAATTTCATTAGAAACAAAGAAAAGAGTGTTCAACTGCTATGTAATATCAATGCCCTATGTGGCAATGAATGCTAGACAATTTCCTCAAAGAGGAAAACGATTCGACAAGTCAACAGAAATGTAGTTTTACAAAAGGATACTGAGAATATCATGGACTGAATAACGAGGAAAATTTTAAAATGGCAGCTAAATTCTTAGAATGAGAAAGAGACAATTGAATTTACTGCTCATAGTATCAGGAAAGTGGGCTTGGAAAATTTGACACTAACTAGGTATATCGAAGGCAAGAGGAACACAGTGTAACGGCAAGCAACTCAGCTAACAAGCTTGCATAAATGGATGGCTGAGCAGGGAATTGGAGGAATAGTAAAAAAGGTACACATTGCTAGAAGCTACAAAGGGTAGGAAGATGTGGAGAGCAATGATCGCCGACGGCCTCAAGGGACACTGCACATAAGAATGATGGCTTAGTGAGATGAGAAGCAAAGCTCATTTTATAGACCAATTCTTTCGTAAGTCCAAGCCTGGTTTTATAATCAACTACTGAGCTTTTTGTCAGGTTAAATTGACCTGAGGGAATAAGGCATGCGTACAAGAGAGAGGGAGGGAGGGAGGGAGAGAGAGAGAGAGAGAGCGAAAGAGGGAGAGAAATGGTGAGAGGGAGAGAAACACGCACATCTTCCATTTCACAGATGGAAAGCTTATGGTTCGAAAATGAAAAAAAACGCCACTTTTAGGAAACAATTCATCTACGGCGTTATAGTGGGGGGGGGAGGCTTTAGCTGAGAACCAAAAACAGAAGATTAAATTTGCCTTCTTGGCAATGAAAACACTATTAGGAAATAATTCAGTCAGTTATGTGCCATGCGTGATACACGCTTAAGCAATCATGTATCTTTCGATACATGACTGACGAGGCAGATTTTTTCCCGCAGTACGTTGCCATTTCTTTCTGCGGTAGACCAACTGAGTTGCCATCCAAGGCTATAGAACCTGGTCTGTCCTCCTATTTACCCATAGCTGCGGGAGAAGAAGAGGATTCATATCTTTCCCAGGGGTATTAGCACATTGAAAGACCGGTTCTCGTACGATCACCGAAGTTAAGCAACGTCGAGTCTGGACAATACCTAGATGAGCGACCGCTCGGAATGTAATGGATTCGACTGAAATTCGAACTCGGCTCTCCGATTCCTGACTCCATTACTCCACCGTGCCTCCGTTGGGAAACAATTCCGAGTCTTTTCTTTCATATCTTCCATGTCCGTACAGGCTTACGGGCATATCTTGTGAAAAGACGATCACCAAAGTTAAGCAACGTCGAATCTGGTCAGTAAACTTGGATGTGCTGGCGTTATAAAGAGCCCTTACGGCCATATAACGTTGAAAGACCGGTTCACTATGATATGTGACTTCATGCAAGCACAACTATCGACGGACAATTCTGTTTACCCAATTTTATTCACAAGGCTTGGGTTAACCCCTGGTATGATTGTTAGGCACTTTCCAACGGTGCCGAATGCTAAGATCGTCTCACTAGGCGTAGAGAGCTTCAAATTTCGAATTTAATTGCCGAAAAACAAACGTTCTAACAATAAAAAAGAATTCTCCTGTCGTTTCAGGTTCCAGTAGATCAGTTCTTAGAACCGAACAGCCAGACTACCAGCACATATAATTCGATTCTAGGTGCAAAGGCGTGTGCAGAACCAGACATACTTTTCAGAAGAATCGTAAAGAGAGAACTGTTGTACATGGTGTGCCACAAGGACTCCAAACGACCCTCCTCATCATTTAAATTCAGAGTTTTCCTTCAACGCTATCACTTCTAACGTCTCCACCTAAAACTCTGAATTTTTATTTATATACATTATTTTTTTTTCATCAGGAGTAGATAGGTTTGCCTATTGCCCGGTTCACATTCCTTACCATTTTTTAAGGATTAGAGGTTTAACACTTGTTTCCTGTTTAAGATTGGTTTTCTGATTCCCCCCACCTAAAATCTTTTTCTTCTCTTTCACTTCTTGTGGCCCCTGTGTCTTAGTCGCATTATCATGTGATGCTTCTTACTATGTATCTATCGCCCGGTTCATACTCCTTCCTATTTTTTTTTTTTTTTTTAGAATTAGAGGTTTAATACATTTATCCTGTTTAGAATTGGGTTTCCGGTTCCCTTTAAAGGTTTTTTCTTATCTTTTACTTCCTGTGACCCCTATGCCTTAGTGGCATTATCACCTTGCTTGGGGTGATGCTTCTTACTCTGTAACCTTCTATCTCGAGTGACTCTTGTACAGGGTGAACATTGTAAGATATATATATATGTGTGCTTATGTGTGTAATTGCACATGTAAATGAACGTATGTATATGTGGGATTTGCATAGATGTATGTGTGGTATATATATGAAAACAGAATTTTTTTTTTAATATTACCTTCAAATATTACTCCATCTTAATTTGAAACTTAAACTTTAAGTAAGAATGATTACCTATCTAAAAATAGTTACAAATTACATTCATGAATTAGATTCAAACTGATAAAGATGTTACCTTAACAGTCATTTACAATATTAAAAGATTACTATTTGTAAACTTTTATATTTTAGATGTGTTTTTTATTAATGTTTTTAAATATAGTATTTAACTCATATTAAATCCCTATATTATTTGTAAAAGAGTTAAATATTTAAATTGCTAACAAGCATCAAATTAATTTCTTCGTGGTTTTTTTAAACATTTAAATTACTATCAAACGTTAAAATCTGTTGTTTTTTTTACCTAAATTGCTAAAACTATACCACCCCTCTTCTTCCTCCGTAAACCCTAAATATATCTACTTTTTCTTACTTCCCCCTTTTTACTTTTTTCTTTTTCTCTCTTCTCTCCTTCCCTTTCAACATATCATTTCCGTTAAGTTGACCGATTAAATAGGTCAATGTCTGATCCTTACCCCCCTCCCTCAATATTAAGTATGACAGAAAGAAATATAAAAATAAACCCTCTCTAAACTCGACTATGTCTCTCACACCACTCTTCGCTACCATCTGTGTTAAATTACATAAACTTAATACTACCCGTCAAAAGTGTAAATTTTCATTTCATTTTTCGTTTCACCTTTTGAAAGTGGTGTCTGAGGATCCAGGATACCTTAAAAGGTTTCTGGTGAAATAAACTATTACAATGGAGCCTTAAAGTGGTCAATTTTCTTCATATATATATATATATATATATATATATTGTCATCCATAGACAGTTTCGCTGTATCACAGTTCATCAGTGTGGCTAGACATCCGATCGCTTCAAGCCGGGACCGAAACCCGACCGATTTGGCATCAGTCGGGGATTCTAACACCTAGGCTATCGGCGCCCGATAGCACGACGTACATGTCATAGAGAAAGGCGAATTATTTCGTATTTATTTTTTCATAAACACGCCAGTGACCTAGAGAACTCAATCGGTTAGGAGAGTCTTGCATTATTAGCAATAATAATCACTGTTTACAAATTCGCACTTTCTCCCCACAGTGCTCGTCCGAATTAATTTATTTTCAGGTGCTAATATCGTCATCCACAGACAGACTATATACATTATTTTTTTAAAATTAGGAAATCAACGAATCACGCTACCTTGGTTTCAACCTTTCGATATAGGCCAAAAACATATATACATATATATTATATATTCATTACCATATGAAGAGTATGGATATCACATAGCAATTCTACACTCTTTTCTTTGTTTCTAACTTAATATCGTAAATTTAAAAAAAAATTATTCCATTTTTTTTATTTGTCATTCCTTTTCTTTATTCTTTTCACATTTTTTTCTTTTTAGGCCCACTTCTTAATTGTCAGGTCTCATTCTTACCTTGTTTACTTTATTCATTCTTCCATTCTCTTATTTTGTTTTCTTATCTCCACGGTCGAGTAATGAATAGTGGCTCAGAATTGAAGAATCGGAGAGCTGTGTTCGAATTCCAGTCTAGTTCATTGCATTCACTTATGTGCTATAAACCTTGGGGAAGGTATGAATCCATCTATTCTCCCTCTAGAGCTATGTGTAAATATAAGGACAAACCGGGTCCTATAGCCTTTAATGGCAACCGGTCTGGGAGAAGGAAAGACTTTGAATTCAAAACCAGCCTGGAGAGAGTTGGGCTCCGTCAAGCTAACTTGCCTAGGAAACACCACTGCTACTGCGGCCGCAGTCCAGATGCTGCCCCTATGACTCTAATGGTTTACGGGTCTCGTGATCAGATCTTCCAACATCAAATCGCACATAAATTAATCCACTCATCAGAGGTTAATAAATCAATTCAAAATTATTCACATATAGAATATATTATTTGAAAAACTATAATGTTCTTTTTTTGCTGTCAACATATTTTGAAGTTTTTCTGTCTTAAGGAAAGACATCATTACATGACATAATGTAACCTAATCTAATCTATATACATACATATATATATATATATATATATATATATATATATGTATTATGTATGTATATATGTATTATGTATGTATATATGTATTATGTATGCATGTATATATGTACTATGTATGTATGTATGTATGTTTGTATTATATATATATGTATGTATATA
>OZ010593.1:80590803-80695803 GCA_963932145.1 Acanthosepion lycidas | reverse complement strand
TCAAGAAGTCACCTTCCTGAGAAATCGAACATAGTGAGATTCGAACCCAGGTCTTATGGTAGGCTAGGCGCCCATACATACAAGTTTTATACAAATCTACCTACATTGAAAATACCCAGTTAAGGCAGTGGAGAACTTTCAAAGGGAAATTAGCAGGAGATAACTGATAACTGACATCCATCAAACATGGCACGTGGAACTAGAACAGTCTACCCCAGTGAGCGAAATAAAGGGTTCAGTTCGAAATTCCAACCACCTGAAGAAGGCCGGAGTGTACAACGGCCGAAACGTTGTGATAAATATGGCGACAAAGATGAGGACAATAGTCCGAATAATGTAAATAATGTACATAATACCTCATCTCAGAAATATAGACAGACTTTTATTACATTGTTCTACTTTTTGTATCATCAGTTTCACATACAAAGCATATTTCTGAATAAACCCTCGAAAGTTTGTCATTATGTTTTGGTTCAAGACCTTTCGAACATCTTTAGTCATTGAAAGAATAGGTAATGTTATCAGTACCAACGACAAAGGATTTTATTAATTTCATACTGGTATTTTAGGAACCCTCTGTTTCTAATTTAAATATACGAGATCTGATCAAAATGTTTCAGGGCTGATGCTATAAAAAAAAAAAAAAAAAAAAAACTACAACACATATCAATTCGACATTTAATCTCCTTCGAAGTAGTCCCCTTCTGAAGCCACACACTTCATCCAGCGTCGTTTCCATTAATGGAAGCATTCCTGAAACTTATTCTTTGGGATAGCAAGCAGCTTCCTCGTCGCATTCTCTTGGATTTCTTCAACGTCTTGAAATCTTTTTTCTTTCAACAGGAAGTTGACATTTGAAGAGGAAAAAAGTCACAAGGAGTGAGATCTGGAAATATGGTTGTTGTCGAACTTGGGGAATGTTCTACCTGTCTATAAACTGCTACATAGACCATGGTTACTGATGGAACCTCTGTGATGTGATGAGTCGATCACATTCTACACCAGTGGTTCCCAAACGGTACGTCACAGAAAATAGGTACAAGAAGGAAGAGAATAACAAGTGAGGCAGAATGAGTAAAAGACAACCAAAGATTTAAAAAATTCATATGCCAAAAATAAATATGATTTCAAAATTTAAAATATTATTATGGATTACATAGAATTGCATGCACGAGTCAAAGTATAAATAGTTATAAATAATTATTTACTGACTTTATTATTGTGATATTTTTAATTGTATGAAGTATTAAGAATATAGTAACGATGATCCGCAAATTAGAGGAGAGAGTTATGAATGATAATGTTCTAATTTCGAATCAGCAGTTATCTCCCTTTTAACCCCTCTCTGGACCTTCTTGCGTCTTTCTACCGGGACTTTCTTTTAGTGAGGCGCGAGCAAATTTTCATCTCGAAAATGCGTCCCGGAGAAGAAAAAAAGATCGGAACCACACTCTACACACTTTCCTTCCAAGCACTGCTATAAACAATGGAAGTGAGCTAGAACGTTATAACTTCGTGCGAATGCGTGATGGGGGTCAAGGTCACTCTATGCCAAGCGGCTTCACTCAGCTCTGTTACCATAGCAACAGTCCAGATACTTTTTTGATTAGACTACGTACTTCTATCGTATAATTGACGTCACGTGAAGAACGGTTTCAGCAGAGGACGATTATACAGGTTGCGGCAGAAATATCTCCCACACATACCTCTCAGAAATAACTCCCACATAATGGTAAGGCATTAGTTAAATTAAGACACCATTGCCACTAACGACTTATCATTATGTGGCAGGTATTTCTGGGATGTATGTGTGGGAGCTATTGCTGCTGCAACATGATAGCTTTATACTCACAATAAAATTTAGAACGAAGTCAACGATTCTTTGCTTTTTACATTTATTTAAATATCAACAAAAAATTAAATTTAATTGTACTGAATATTGCTATAATAAATTAAATGTCATCCGATTTAATTATAAATATTATTATTACTACTACTACTACTAATAATAATAATAATAAATATCATTTATAATAATAAAAATACAAATCAATAACACATATCGAAATGCACAAAATTATTAGAATTTAACATATTTCAACGCGAGCAGAATTTTTCTCGAGGCAATAGTCAATAAAAAAAAAGTTTAATCGACTTTTCGTTCGACTAACTTCAAAAGTTCCCAACAATGTAGGAAACTCAGCCGTCCAGGGTTTTTCTTTATATTAAATATCTGGACGTCTGAACTCCAAATAAAGATAAAATAAAAATTAAAAAAAAATATGGGTGTTTACCCATGTATTCTGTTAAATAAATCCTTTGTATTTATAAATATATGTATATGAATTCAAAAGAGTTAAAAATGTATAAAAATAGTCTTTAGTTGAGTTAAACTCTTTGAGTAAGTTGGTTCACAGAAATAGCTGACGTTTAAAAATTTGATCATCAGCGAAGATTCACTGACCGTCCGAGGTCTTGTTGCTGAAGATGATTCATTTGAAGTCTCGGACTCATTTCTTTCAGTACGCGCTGGTGTGATGGGAAAGGAAAAAGTTATGTAGGAATGTCTGACGAAAATACTCTGATGGAATATGGCCAAATGAGTTTTATTTTTCAACATAGTTCCCCTTGCGGTTAACACACTACTTCTAGTCTTGGATCCCATTGGTGAAAAGGTTTAGAAGAAATAGCAAAATCAAAATTTATTAAGAGTAACAAAGGACAGGAAATAGTGGAGAGCTATGATCGCCAACGTCTTGATGTGACACGGCATATAGTAGAAGAAGAATTGCTTTCTCTTTCTTCGTGCTGTAGGAAATTCAATAGTCAAGATTTTGATATTAAACATTCAAACGTCCAAATTCCAAACAATAATAAAATAGAAATAAAAAAAACATGGTCTCATGCCTGTTAAATAAATCATTTGTATTTACAAACAAATATACATGAATTCAAAAGAGTCCAAAAGGAGTAAAATAGTCTTTAGTTGGGTTAAAATCTTTGGATAGTTGGTTCAAAGAAATGAGCTGTGATTCACTGGCCTTTATTATTGTTGTTGTTGGAGCTGATTCGTTTAAAGCCGCTGACAAATAATCGTTAGCGAAGATACACTGACCGTCTCTACTGTTCATTATTTACATTATTTGAACTATTGTCCTCATCTTTGTCGTCATATTTATTACAGCGTTTCGGCCATTGTGTTGGATGATTCGTTTGAAGTTGCCGACACATGTTTCTTTCAGCACGCACAAGGTGAAAATGGAAAAATTATATAGCCACGCCTTCTCTTGCGTTTGAAATGCTTGAAGAGAGTTCTGAATGTCGAAACATGTGTGGTTTTAAAAGAAATTTGTCTCGAAAGCAGGCTCGAGAAAAATGTAGTTTTAGTTTTCTCTGATTGGTCAAATATTTTTCATGATGTTAATTTCTATCCAATAGACGCTTTGAATTAAACGGTGTGTGCTGTATCGTGAAATCATTTTGACATATTTATAATATTGTGTTATTGGATAGAAAATAAGTTTGCTTTAATATTGTATGTAATTGAGTATGTAATTGTATTAGAAATGTATTTCCTATAGATATATTCTTCATCATGATCAGAAAGATTGAAATCGGTCAGAAGATAAGTCAATTGAACTTTTATTAATATATTGACTATAAACATTATTATTAATATTGTTCATGAATTTCTACATTATGTTTTTATTTTGATATAATATACGGGCAATGCCGTGTAGCTCTGCTAGATCTAAAATTAGTCTCTCGAACCATTGAAACTTGTTCAATGTTTTATTATTCCCTTCTAGTAACAGTTCGTTGCTGGTTGTAGGATAATTGTCGCCTTGATTAAAAGTTGATAACGACTAACAAATATTTAAATAAACTTCCAAAACGGAAGCAACAAAAGAGATATAGACGAAACTGTGTGCAATTTTGGGTTAATTTATACTATCTGTGTTTCTTTTCATATCTCTAAAATCCTAAATACTCAGTTTAATCTTCACAATAAAGCAATTCTGCTCTGACACCATTAAAATATCCCCCCACCCACGCTTATGTAAGAGTAAATAACAAGTAAATGTATGTCTTATTTTTCATAATGTAACTTTTTCTTCTTCTTCTTCTTCTTCTTCTTCTTCTTCTTCTTCTTGTAGTCGTCGTCGTCGCCGTGTATCTTCAGGACGTTGGCGATCGTAGCTCTCCACAATTTCCTGCCCTTTGTAGCTCTTAATAACGTCTTGTCTTTTTTTTTTTTTTTTGCCATTTTTCCCAAACCCTGTTCCACCATCCATTTACTGAAGCTCGTCAGGTTGGTTGTGTGTTGCTTTTGTGTGTGTGTCTGTGTCTCTCTCTCTCTCTCTCTCTCTCTCTTACCGTCAATCTATCCTGTCAGTATCAATGTGTGTGTGCGTGTCTCTCTCTCTCTCTCTCTCTCTCTCTTACCGTCAATCTATCCTGTCAGTATCAATGTGTGTGTGTGTCTCTCTCTCTTTCTAACTCACTCTCTCTCTAACTCTCTCTCTCTCTCTCTGTCAATCTATCCTGTCAGTATCAATTTTTCTAAGCCCTCCTTTCTCATGATGTGTTCCAGAAACCTCAACTGCCTTCCTGGTGTTAAGTATCCTTTTTGTTGCTATTGTCTCTAGAACTTCATCGTAGCTCACATGTTTGGTCACTGTCATTCTCAGCGTCCTTCAGTAAAGCCACATCTGTTTTGAAATTTAATAATTCTCCCTTCGTACATTGGAAGTATATTCCTTCTGAACACTGCCGCCATCCATAGCTTAAATTAAATTCCTACAACTGCAAGAAGAAGAAGATGAAGTTTCACTATGAAAAATAGGACTTACGTATATTTGTTAATTATTCTTGCACAAGCGTGGGTGAAGGATATTTTAAACAGAAGAAGAAGGAAGAAGAAGGAAGAAGAAAGTAGAAGAAGACGAAAGAAGAAGGGAAAAGATAAAAGAAGAAGAAAAAGAAGAATAGAGAAAAAGAAGAAAGCAAAAGGAGAATGCAAAAGAAGAAGAAAGCAACAGAAGAATAAAAAAGAAAGCAGAAGAAGAAGAAGAAGAGGAGAGCAGTAAGCATTTTTATGCAGGATTATAATCCACTACTACAATGTTATCTTTTAATTTTCATAAGGAATAAATAAAATAGATATGAAAACAAGGGTATGATTAATATTTTTGTGGAAACAAAATGTGTATTTCTTAATAATTATAGTATACATGTACTCAGGGTTGGTGTATAGGGGAGTTTCAAAAAATATTAAACCCAAGCCTCAAATAGCCATCCCCACAGGTAATACCTCTTCTTCGGAAGAGAGCTGGGTTTATTACCAGGCGCCTGAAGCATCCCCAAAAGGGGAAGTGCTGAGGGGCTTGGGCAAGTTTTCCGCTATATTACTTTTAAACCCACTTTAAACTGACCTTGTGTAGCGATATGGACGCACTGCAGAATACTCCCTTTTATTACTAAAAATATTGTCTGTGTTTGTTTCTTTGTTGTATTTATTTTATTTGATATGAGGGAGGGGGCTACTACATCAGGAACCCACTTGGCTTCTGGCAAACTGACACCCTGGCCAGTTCACCACAGGTGAAAACGCCGTGAGAGCTTGAGCAATATTTCCCCTAGTCCCTGGTGCGCGTGGGAATCCCACTTTAAACTCAACCTATTACATTCGAGTGGGTAGGCAGATAAATCTATATTATGAAAAGAGAATTAATTCTTTATCTGTCACACACTGTTCACATGTAACTTATGTGTGCGTTGCGTGGGGTACTTACATGTGTTTGTGCCATTTAAATCTATACAGAAGCACACGCGTTCACATATACATAATCAATTTGACCTGGTTTGGAATAAGGCACTCAATGAGTCAAGGCCGACCCCACTCGGGATCATAGAGTAACTCCATGCCTCTTTTATTAGCTGTATAGTATGCGTCTCACCAGGGCTACACACAGTTTTGAATTCAGAGTTTTCTTTCTCCTAGACTAGATGCCAACCAAGGCTGGAGAGCCCAGTCTGACCTACTACTTACCTATAGTTGCAGGTTTTAAATTCTGAGTTGCCCTTCTCCTTGACTACATACCACCCAAAACTGAAGAGCCCAGTCTGCCCTAAGTTGATCCATAGTTGGAGGTTTTAAATTCAGAGTTGCCCTTCTCCTTGACTACATACCAACCAAACCTGAAGAGCCCAGTCTGCCCTACTATTTACCTATAATTGGAGGTTTTAAATTCAGAGTTGCGCTTCTCTTAGCCTAGTTGCCAACCAAGGCTGAAGAGTCCAGTCTAACCTACTATTTACCCATAGTTGGAGGTTTTAAATTAAGAAATGGCCTTCTCCTAGACTAGTTGGCAATCAAGGCTGAAGAGTCTAGTCTGTCATACTATTTACCCATAGTTAGAGGTTTTAAATTCAGAGTTGCCCTTCTCCTACACTGCTTGCCATCCGAGGCTGAAGAGCCCAGTCTGCCTTACTATTTACCCCATAGTTGGAGGTTTTGAATTTGGACGCCCTTCTTCTAGACTAGTTGCCAGCCAAGACTGAAGAGCACTGCGCTCCCGACTATTTACACATAGTTTTTTTTTATCTTATTATTATTAATGTTAATCCAGTACGAACCCCAAGAGCCAGTAAAAGTAGAGGGTTACTCTGCGGTGTCGTATGAGCATAAGAAAGGATAAGAAGTGAAGTTCTTGTGACCTATGCAGGAAAGGTAACGGCTAACTTCAAAAGATCAAGATTTAATAAGTGAATAACATTTCAGAGTTCAGTCGGAGACATTAGAAGTACAGTGTAGAAGCAGACTTTAGAAGGAACCGGAAACCCAAACCTAAACAGTAAACGAGGGATAAACCTCTACTCCTGTTCAAAAGACCAGGGAAGAGTGTTAACCTGACGATAGTTGAATCTATCTACTCCTATTGGGAAAGAAAAATAATTAGCGAATAAGATTTCAGTGCTCATTCTGTGACGCTAAATGAATTGAGTTGAAGTAGACTTTAGAAAAGAACCGGAAAGTCAGTCTTAAACAGGAAACTAGAGATAAACCTTTACTCCTGTTCAAGGAGGTTTTGAATTAAAAGTTTTCCTTCTGCCAGGCCGGTTGTCACCCAAAGCTATAGAACCCAGTCTTTCTAGTTATTTAAGCTGGAGAGAAAAGAGATGGATTCATACCTTTTCCAATGGAAACGAAACATTTTGCTGAGGATGAGAAATTTCTTAGACACGTAATGAGAAAAGATGGCGTTTTGATGACAAGAGTAAAACAGCTTGTATAAATGAATTTCTGGTCACGAAGTAGTAGGATAGTAAAACTAGTAGGATAGTAAAACTAGTAGGATAGTAAAAAAGCAAATTTTGGAATATTACATTGCCTTCCCGCTCAGTCTGACCAACACCTACCCTGTGTTGAGCAATAAAGTCATGAATTTGGAGACAAGAAAATAAATTTTAAACCCTAAAAAATCAAATAATTATAAGATTCTATTGAAATTTTGGAAAATTATCCGGTAATAGATAGAATTTTTTTTTAAATATTTTTATTTTTTTACAATATTTACATTATTCGGAATATTGCCCTAATCTTTGTTGTCATATTTATCACAACGTTTCGACCGATGTACACTCCGGCCTTCTTCAGGTGGTTGGAATGTCGAACTGAACCCTTTATTTCACTCACTGGGGTAGACTGTTCTAGTTCCACGTGCCATGTCTAATGGATGTCAGTTATCAGTTATCTCCTGTTAATTCTCCTCTCCAAGTTCTCCACCGCCTTAAGCAGGCATTGAAGACACATGGCACAGTGGATAAAGGCGTTAGTTAGATCCAGTGATAGGGCCCAAAGAGTGTGAGTTCAATATCTGCTTAAGGCGGTGGAGAACTTGTAGAGGGGAATTAACAGGAGATAACTGACATCCATGTTTAAGTCTAGAGTTAACCGTTATCTCCTATCCGTATAAATTACCCCTTAATGTAACCTTTTACCACAAGTGGCCACCGGGCCCTGTACAGGGCGAATCTTACTGTTACACTGGTGTCCTGCGTCATACTGGTGTGTCGTTAATTGGTATGCCGCCGCTAAAATTTTTAAAGGTGTTAAATTATTTTCGAAAGACGTCCAAAGCACAATAAGTATGAATATCAAAATTAAAATTCATTTAAAAATTGATTACGCGAGTGTGAAACAAAGTTTTTCTGCAATAAAAATTTTTTTTTTAAATTTAAAAAAAAATAAACCAGGAAAAGTTTATAAGCCGAAACACGCGGTTCCTCGGAGTTTGTTTTTTTTTTTTTTATGACTCCTGAATTTAAACTGAAGATATTTTCTATAAGTCTAGTACGTTAAATGAATAATTTCGAGTTTGAAATTTGATCATCTTAGCGTCAACGAAGCGATAAAGACCTAACAAGCACCGATAAAAATAACAAATCCAAAAAACCAACGACTAGAATGTTTTTTACATGTCGTTGACTTCACAACAATCCATATCCACATAGAGACTATAAATGCCTGTAGCCATCAATGTCGAATAAACTTTTCTCGTAACATTTTGTTGATTGTATGTTCATATTAAAAAAAAACAAAAAAAACTACAATATTAATCAGAGCTGATTTATGACATTTAATTACACAACAGAAAACAATAAAATGTGGGAATTTTAAAAAAAGCATTGTCTTCCACATAATCACAATTGTGAAGAGTAACATCCTCAAATAGTAAGCCATTTTATCTCCTATCATCTGGTTAGGCTTCTATATAAACATTCACTAGTATAGATAAGCATGATGTAAAACCACGATTGCAAGGCATTTAGTGAGAATCGAATTCATGTTTATTTGTGATTACGAAACACGTTAGGAGGACACCCCGAACTGGCGTAATGGTTAGCAAGCTTGTCTCGCTAGGGCAATCACGACTGGGTAGCGATTTCGATCCTCACTGAGTGCCCGATACTTTCGGCCTTGTGCTACGCTTGGAAAATGGCTACAAAAGCTCTTTAGGTAGTGGATGTATGTTTTGCAATTATTTTTTTTTTTTATCTCACCGCATACGTGGCCGTGCTGGGTATGACGATAAACTTCATCCGCGTCCTGGGTAAGACGATAAACTACGTCCAGCAGCAAGGCCTCTGATCAGGAGGTTTTGAGGAGCTGGGAACCACCTCAATTGCTGGTGTTCCCATGTTCACCTTGTTAGGGTCCCAGCTATGGGCAAATAGTTAACCCCGAAACTGGGGTAACGGCACTATGAAAGTGTAAAGGTGGGTTTTAATTCCAGAAATACTTTGTAAAAAAATTATTACCAGCAATAAATTTTTGAAGAAAAATATATTGCCAGCAATACATTTTGGAAAAAAAAAATATTACCAACAATATGTTTTTGAAAAAATATATTACCAGCAATTCATTTTTGGGAAAAAATATTACCAGTTATACATTTTTGAGGAAAAAATTATTGCCAGAAATAGATTTTTACAAAACAAAATATTACCAGCAATAAAAATTGTCGGCATTAAATAACCCATTGAGGTTGATATGCCGTAAAACAAACCAAACCAAACCGAATACGTGAATCTATGTTAAAGTTCCGCGGCGCAAATAAAAAAAAACGAGTGATAAAAAAAACTATACTTTTTATGATTTACTTATTAACACAAACACAAAACAATTTATGATATGAATTTTTAATAATTAAAATTCCTAAAACAACGGGTATTCATTTACTTTTATGCTTATTATAATTAAACATTTAATGAGATATCTAAGCTTGACATCTTTTCTTTAGAAATCTTCTTTGCAAGGTCGAATTTTGGACAGGCATACTCTTAAATCTTCTTCCAACAATCCTAGCCGTGATCGATTTTTGTTTTTAATATTTATTACAGGTAAAAGTTGCTTCGATCTTGTGTAATCAGTAAATAAAGGGATTTACATTTTGATATGTACATTTATTGTGCTTCGGACTTCTTTCTAAAATAATTTAATCAATAACCTTTAAAAGTTTTCGCGGCACACAAAACGGTCTTCTCACGGCACACGAGTACTGCGGTACACCGGTTGAAAATTATTGATCTAAATCAGCGTTTCCCAACATGGGCGTTAGATCCCCGCCCACCTTTATGTCGAAAGGCAGGGCATTGAGAGTTTTTATTTCATTTGTGGTGGGGGTGAACGTACTCAGGGGGTGATAGGCATTTATCCATTTTTTTTTTCAAATTTCCAAACATTATTCAATATTGGCTACAAAAGTACATTTCTGAAAGGTATCTAAAGCTGTGGGAAGCTATCAAACTTTTCTTCACTGCTTTTCCAACTTCATATATGGCTGAATGTGGTTTCAACGCAGTTACACAGCTTTTTACCAAACAAAGAAACCGCTTGCAAATTGCAAAACAGTGAGATCTACGATTCCTTCTAAGCATCATAGAACCTAGTGGATAAGCCTTAGCAAATAAACACCGAATTCCACTATTGAAAACATTGAGATAAGCTGTCAAATAAAAGGTTTTTTTTTAGCGTTTTAATCATTGGCATTTATAATAGAAATGAAAACACTATTAAAATTATTTTTGCACAGATACATAAGTATTATCTTGCTATAAATTCGAAATTTAATTTGAAATAGAGAGGGTGACAAAAAAGTCTCTGCCCAAAGGGGATGATGTTTGAAAAAAAAAGTTGGGAAACACTGATTTCGATGAAAAACTCATAAAAGTTCTGAAAAAAAAATCTCGATAAATTTTCACTTGGGTTCGATTTTAAAAGCATGCTTTTTATCTTCATATTAATTCTTATTTTTACAGTAAGGTTCAACATGTACAAGGCCCGGTGGCCACTCAAGGTAGAATGTTACATTGAGTCAGTTTATACGGATATGAGAGTAAAATAACCGTTAAACCAACACTTGAACAGGTTAAGGTTGTAGTGATCGAGGAATCATCCCCTTGGACGCCAATTTCGCAGGCCAGTGCTTCGCGGGAAGAAGCTGTTCGAGTGGAACTTACTTCTTAACAATGGAACACGGAGGGAATGTGGGTGGTTTGTTAGAATGTGAGTGGCATGGCGGGTCTTGACCGTAAAGTTTAGAACTGGCGGAACCAAGGAATGCAGTTCGTCCGAGCACTTTCCATAGAGATAGCGACAAAGCGGTAAGAGGGTTGCTGCATCCCGCTTGTGAGAGAGAGGTTGAAGGGTGGAAAATAATTTGTCACCCACAAGGACTCGGAGACGCTTTTGAACTCTATCGAAACTGGAAAATGAGGATTGGGTCGCTCCCGCCCAAATATGACAACAGAACTCCATTTTTATTTATGTTTCTAAGATGCGGTCGGTTATTTTCAGATTAATTAAATAGTTTTAAGAGAAGAAGAAAAAAAATGGTAATATTAGCCTGTCAGAGTTAACTCCTACTTAATTGCCCAAATATTTCATTAGGGTACGCTCTCCCTACACTATAAATAGTGGGCGACTTCTTGCCTCCTTCTCTTTCTACTTTGCATTTCAGCGGACACATTTAAAAATGTGATCGCTCGCAGATATCCGCGTTTTCCTCCACTTGTGGGAAAACACCATTAAACACACATACACGTACGTACGAACTTCCACCAATATACAAACACTTTAGGTTCACGCACAAACACAAATGTTAATGTCTTTGTCCATTGTAAAGTTCGTTGTTTAATACATATACTTGTTGATATATATATATATATATATATATATATATATATATATATATATATATATTTAATACATATACTTGTTGATATATATATATATATATATATATATATCAACAAGTATATGTATTAAACAACGAACTTTATATATATATATATATATATATATATATATATATATATATATATATATATATATATATATAGAGAGAGAGAGAGAGAGAGAGAGAGAGAGAGAGAGAGAGTAATGGATAGCGGCTTGGATTGAGGAATCGGAGAGCCGAGTTCGAATTCCAGTTGAATCCATTACATTCACTTACGTGCTAATACCCTTGGGAAAGGTATGAATCCTCTTCTTCTCCCTCCAGCTATTCCAGTAAAATAGCAGGACAGACTGGGTTCTATAGCCTTGGATGGCAACTGGTCTAGGAGAAGGACAACTCTGAATTCAAAACCTGCGGAGAGTCATTTGCGGACCCTGTGACACGTAGTGCACCAGGTCTCTGTATTCGACCATTCAAAAAGTATGGATGATCCTGTACGAAACCTTCATCACTATAATCAAATCTCATGTGCTGTTGTCGGGATGTCGGTTTCCTGGGAACTGGTCTGCTTGACCCTCATACGTCAAATTCGACGGGAGAGTCGAGTATATATATATATATATATATATATATATATATATATATATATATATATATATCGGTCTTGTTTTTTTTCTTTACATCTTCGGTTGGACTCAACTTGAGCTCGCATTTTTCTTGTAGTTGGACCTTCTAGCAGGAATAAAAAGCATGTGTTCCTAATTCAACAACACGTAAACCA
Organism: Acanthosepion lycidas; assembly: GCA_963932145.1. Lineage (NCBI taxonomy): Eukaryota > Metazoa > Mollusca > Cephalopoda > Sepiida > Sepiidae > Acanthosepion > Acanthosepion lycidas. The sequence continues at coordinate 80,683,278 of OZ010593.1, read as the reverse complement.
CACCTGCCTCTACAAGCCGTTTCCTTGGCATTCAATGACCGAGCAGCCAATAATGCTTCCAATTGAAATTTATAAAATCTTTCTCTTACAACAATTTTTCAGGAAAGCAGGTTTCTCAAGTCAAGTAGCTATTATCGATCTTTCCAGTAATGATTAGGCTTCCATCCTAAACTTTTATTTGAAGTAGTGTGGAACGTCTGTGGTGGTCACTCACGTCATATCAGCAGGGATAGCCCCGTGTTCACAGGAATAAAAACATACATAGAAATAACAAAATAACACTAAAAGCATGTTAAATTGTAAATTAAAATCATATAATTTTATTTATTTCGGTCTACGGGTGACTGTGTATCTTTAGTTATATGTGTTTTCAGTTTTAAGGCTGCATGTAATAGAAGAAGAAAGTTACTTTGTCTTACGACAAGCAGGGTGTCGAGGAGAGGAAATTGACGTCTTGACTCTTTGATGGAGTGAGTTGAGCGTTTATAGGCGGGAAGATTCCGTTTCTCGGAGAGGAAAGTTTTCCGTTGCATTCTGGGAGTTTTATTATTTTAGTTTTATTTATTTTAGTTTTAACAAAGTTTTAATGTTATTTTTTTTATTTTATTTATTTTATTATTATTTTATATTTCTATTTTTATTATTAATAATAACGTCCCTACACGTCAACATGTTAATTATGTGATTGTTTTCTTACGGGAGCAGGAAGAGTGTTGGAATGTTCCCGACCCACGTATAAAAGCCGGTATTTCAAAGAATTCTGTAGGGAATAGTAAATGAAACTTGAGAAAACATGTGTCAAGTGTATTTATTTTCGGGATGAATATGTGGAAACACAGAATAGCATTTTTTTTTTTTTTATGGCTCTACGTCAATTTTTCTTGTGAAGGCCGAGAACATTTCAGCACATCTCTGTCACTTTCTCTAGAAGCTTGAATTGCAAGCCCAGATTTAAATACACATGAATAAAATTAAACAAAACATGCGTACGTAACATACAAACACAGACATTAACACGCCTACATGTTTATGGACGCGGTAACATCGACAAAGCAAGAATATTTGTACGCGAAATTTATTAATCGTTTTTCCTGTAAAGAAACGGTTATCTGCCCTTGATTAACTTGCGCATGACGTGAACAGCTGTCACGTTAAAAGTGATTTTTATATATAACCATTAACTTTCCTACCAGCTGGCTCGTTGGTCTAGGGGTATGATTTTCGCTTAGGGTGCGAGAGGTCCCGGGTTCAAATCCCGGACGAGCCCAAGATTTTAATTTTTTAACTGATAAATTTACAAGAAAAATAGGATTTTATTAAAAATATTAAAAAAATAATATATATAAATGTTAGAAAAAAAATTGTGTTAAGTCTTTTCTAAGCTTATTCAATCGCACTTTATACAAACCTGGATAAAAGCAAAGATGTAGTAGAACTGGAAAAAATGAGTTGGCATATAAAATGAATTTTCTTTAGACTTGAAATTAAGTTCAGGTCAGTACCAGTCGCCAGGTTGGGGTTACCTCCAGAAAATTATTTAAGTTCACCCACTCACTTTCGTGTGCAAAATTTTATTTGCAGCCACTCTGACTTTAAAGTTCACCGTCAAACTCAAAATAATTTCCTTCATTTTTTTATTTAATCAATTCACCCGCAAGTAAGGCAATAATGTCACTAAGACGCAACTGGCTACTGGGTGCGAAAGACAATGAGAAGACTTTTTAGAAGGAACCGGAAACACTATCCTAAACAAGAGATCTCGACTTCTGTTCAAAAGAACGAGGAAGAGTATGAAACGGGCGATAGGCGAACCTCGCGACGGACCTGGTTGCATTTTCGTACAACGAACAATTCTAAGTTTTCAATGTCTACAATTGTACATCCTAGTCGTTGTGTTTATTGGCCTGGACATATTGGAGCAAATTTTACGTTGGCAGGGGTAAGGACAGAAGGAAGTTGCCCTGTAAATAATTTTTGGCCTTGAAAAAGTACAATTTGTTTACTCTGACTAATGTCCCCCAGACCCTCCGCTTCGTATACATAGGTATACTCATGTATAGTGATTTCCTAAGCGTAGCTTAGATGTAGCAGGAGGCCACAAATATAGGGCACTCAGTGGGGATTGAACTCACTACACGGAATTGATCTAACGAGATAGACTTATTGCTAACCATTACACCACGTTGGAGTGCCTTTTGATTTACTAAGCACAGCTTAGATGTGGCACAAGGCCGAGATTAAGGAGCACCTAATGAGGATAGAACTCACTAATAATAAAAGTGACAAGATATTTGAAAAAAAAAAATGTTTTCCATTAAAGAGATAAATATAGGTAAATGAAAAAAATGCCACAAAATGAAAAAATGTTTTATCATCAAAATCTTTGCTATTATTAAGAGGAAAAAGCAAAATTTATTAAATTATATTTTAATCATTTTTTTTTTTTTTTTTTTAACATTATTTTCTGGCAAAAAAATGTTTTTCCTGCATTAACGGGTGACTATAAATTAGTGCGGGGATATTTGAGCGGCTTTTTTGTGGTGAAAATCACATTGATTTGGAAATTCTTGCAAGAATGAGATGATTATCAGATTTTTATCAAACTTTCAAGATTATTCACAAATTAATGAATTTTTTTAGAAATGTTGCTTTTTTAGAAAAATCTTGGTAAATATATTTTTGCACCATGTACCCCCCCCCCAATTTAATTTTTAATATTTCGAGAAATTCATTTTTGTAGTGCACAATGTTTATATTAGTTATAAAGCACAAGTCCTTGGAGAATTTGATTTATCAAATTTTTACGTCAGGAGACCCCCCCAGTTATAGAAAATCTGCTGTGAATCGTAAATTTTTAAAAAAAATACAATAAAGACGTCGTTTAATCAGAAATGCTTTTAATTTCTTAAATAAATTAATTTTAGTTTCTTGAATAAAATATATTTTTTCTGGCACTGTTGTCTTAAGAAACAATTTTTTTAATGAATACTGAATTTTTACAAGTATTGTTTTCATTTTTTTAAAGTTTAATTAAAATAATTTATAAAGTTTTAAATCTTTTAAAATTCTCTATTAATTTGTAGCGGTTGAGCGATTTTGTTATTAAGTAAATATTATATTTACTCATCACAAATGGAAAGCTTAATACAATTAAGGGGCTCCCAGTATTTTTAAAAGAATTTTGATTTTTTTCTGTGTGCGCATGTGCAAACGTTCCGATTTTTGTAAATACGGACGTCCATACACATTACCAGAAAATAAAAGCCCTAACTACAGTAAATTTAAAATTTATTGTTAATTTTCTAACATTTCCTCAACAAACGTCTTCGTAAGTAAGACTATAAAGCCTAAGTACCAAAAATTCCTTAAAATATTAAATTGTCTAAAATATTTGAAATTTTAAGATTATAAAGTAGTTAAAAATTATTTCCCTCTCACTTAAATCTCACAATCTTTAGGTTATCGATAAATGTGTCAACATCTCATAAAATACCCACCTATGTATGAAAAACTGCTTTTCTGCGATATTTTAAGCTAAAAGTAAGTAATATTTGTTTTAATTCAGATTAATTAAACTTTAACTTAGTTAATCTTCCTCAAATAAAGTTTCAGAAAAGTTTATTTTATTTTTGAAAGATTTTTTTAATAAAGAAAATTATGATGTGTTGACAAATTTATCAATATAACCGATTTTAGCGATTTCAGAAATATAATTTCAAGCAATTTAAATTCGGTTAGCAATACAGTAAAGTATTTTACTTATTGGAAATATTAAGATTAATCCATTAGTTGGAATTAAAACTTAAATAAGATCTATTTAAAAATGCATTTTCAAAACTTAGGTATCACTTTTTTAGGTACCTTATTTGAATGTGTTCTGTGAAGCTTCCGACTCGCGTTGTGTTGACTTCATTGAAAAGGGAGGTGATTCTGTTGGCTAATATTTATTGTGTAAAATGTTTTTTCGACATTAAACCATAGACTTATTGATTTTCCCACGTATATACCCCTACATTCATATACACATTTTATTAACCTAAGAAATAACACACTTCTTTCACATATCTACTATATTCCTGAGCGTTCGAAGCAATTGCATCGTCAAAATTATACACTGCTGCATCTACGCGCCAAAATATATAAATTACAAAAATTATAAAATTATTTTGTCTCATTTAGTTTCTTTCTTTCTTTTTTGTAAGGAAGTGTAAAAATCATTTTTATCTGAATATTTACTAGGAAACGTAATGAAACCTTCTTTTTTTTCCCCAAACATTAGGCCGAGATTACAGCAGACATTTTGAATCGATATTTTTCATTTTTTTTTTTTCTTTCACAGTTTTTCAATTTCTCTTTCTTATCTCACTTTCTCTTCTTCGTAAACGTTTTTTTTTTTTTTGTTTTTTTTGGGTTTTTTTTTTTTTTTGTTCGATTAAGAACAATCATTTTAAAAAATTTTTTTTTGTTCCTGCAAAAAGCTGTCAAAAGTTTCAATCTTTTGGTTCGGGGCGGTTTTTTCAGGTCATCAAGATTCTCACAAACGAGAAGTACACAAAAACAAAGACTCATTTCTCAAGATTTTCACTCGACTGACTTTTTTTTTTTTTTTTATGGGAGATCATTATCATCTGAAAATTTTATCTGGGATCTTTTTTTTTTTTTTTCAGTTTTCCAATAATCAAATGTAATTACCTAGTTCTTTTCTGTTCTCTGCTTACAAAACTCTCGATGAAAACGGTTATTTTTAAAACTCTCCACAAAACCGAAAACTGCCTCTTGATTAGACTAATGCAGTAACATATTTGATGGGACCACTAGTAATGATAACGGTAATATTAACCGTTTCCTTATAAGGAAATATCTGAAATTCATTGACCGGTCAGCCACCACTGTTGGAGACTAAAATTTACAAAATCTTTTTCTCAAACAATTTTTCAGGAAAATAGGTTTCTCAATTCCTGTAACTGTTATTGCTCTTTCCACTACTGATGGATGTGTCCTTCATAACCTTTTGCTTGAAGTAATGTGGAATCTCAACATTTTGATTATGTCTTTATTTTCTCTACGACGATCTGAAGCCACGAGAAGCATGCTTGTTTTTTTGTTTTGTTTTGTTTTGTTTTTCCGACTTTATCGATGGGATATGCAATATCTATGATCGTGCACTTCTTTCTTCTTTAATTGCCTCCCTGTACCTTTCCTATAAATAGAATTGTAATGGTAATTGATCGGATGAGCTCTTCGATATAGTATTTAGACTTTATGAATTTAAGTGCAATACTATACTGGCGACGAGATCTCACCAATTTATAGTTGGCGTGCCTCTTACATTTTCCGACACAAATCGGATGTTGACCGCTCGACGACCCAAAGCAGACTGCGTAAATACGTTTTCTGCGCATAGGCTCCACGCATACACATCAAACTAAAACGAACAATTTATTACCAGTCAGAGCCACACTCGCTCCAAAAATCCAAATTTTAATTCGGATTCAAACAATGGCATATATATATTTTCTAATTAACACAGACCTACTTGGACGTCAATACCGGCAAGCTGAGAGACGTGACACAAAACAGCCTTCATGTCAACACCAATGCGCTGAGAGAGGAACAACAACGATAGTCATTAGCAATTTCCAATTTCACCATTCTCTCTCACCCGTTGTCTTTAGTAACAGCAACAGATAATTGTTACTAGTTTTGTATGTATGTAAATAAATTATGCATTTATTTACCTATATTCGGTGTATTCCTTTTACTTGAATTTACGTTTGCCGAAGGGGAAAAGGAATTAACCTCCCCAACAGTAACAACAAGGAGGTTCTGTCTTCCAGGTTATCCATTTCCGCCTCCGCAACACAGTTCAGTTGGCTAGATGTAACCGTAAGTTCTATGCTAACAGTTCCTTTTCTCGTACTCGCTTGTGGAACTCGTTTCCGGCTTTCCAGTCAACTTTAATCTTCAAAAATTTAAATAAAAAGTCAATCGCTATTTTCTGTCCTCCTGGTTACTCTTTGTTTCTTCCCGTTCCTTAGTAATGTTTCTGTTTTCAAATTCTTTCACATCCAGTAACCCCTTGAGTCATTACTGTCTTGCTTAAGGTGAACTCGCTTTAAACAAAATTATCACTACACCGTTTGGTTTTCTGTCCAATACTTCATTACATTGAGTACATTGTCAGCCCACAAAACTTTGTACTTGTTATTTTCAGTGACACCTTCCGGAATTTATCCATAAAAAGTTTGTGCCCTCTTCAATCTATACTTTTCACATAATTCTTAGTGTAACATACTTGCAAGGTTAGCATGTCTTATTTAACATAGCTTTTATGCCAATTTTGTGCATTCACAGACATTGTTATTATTATTATTTTTTTTTTAAATGTCTAATATGCATTCGTTTTATGATTACCGTAATTTCTCGAAAATAATACGCATTTTGTTACTATAAATTACAGGTGATAGTAGGGGTGCGTATTATAAATAGGTTTAAACAAAAATATTTTTTCGTTATCGATTTATAATAATAAATAGGTACTTGTTCTAAAATAAGAAAGATATCATCCCAATTTTCATCTTAAATCTAACAATAATTGTAACATTTTTTGTCAATAAATTTATGTTTATCCGTAACCACATTTTTTATTTGGCGAAAAAATAAAAAATCTATAAAAAGGCCAACACGAGGAACTTATGGAACATCCACTTGATCGTCTTTCTTTCACAGATTCAGCTAAACTTTGTTCCATATCTGGATATTGAGCTTTTCTACCTCTATCTATAGTTTTGACACTTGATTTACACTTTTTTAGTTCATTTTTATTCTTTCTTCATAAACGTATATTAGCCTCATTCAACTCATATTCTCTAACTGCAGCTCTGTTTCCTATTCTTTCTGCTAATTCTATTACTTTTTGTTTAAAATTTGCACTATAACTCGCTCGTTTTGACGACATTTTGGCGGTGAAATAAAATGTTATATTTATTGGGAAAACAGCGATGGTAATTTTCAACATTATTTTAGCCGCTTAGTTTCAATTTTATTCCTAATGTCAAGGTCGACAAAATGTCTTCGTAATTTTTCTTTTTTTTTTTTTTGTTCTTATTTTGACAAAATTTATAGATGCGTATTATACATAGGAATAGATATATTTCTTAATTTTTGGATCATTTTTCGGGGTGCGTATTATTTATGGGTGCATTTTATTTTCGAGAAATTACCAATGATCTCGGACAAAGATGGCGAATATTTATAATTGTCGGGTTATTTTTGGTATTTTAAAATTTTTCACAAACATAAATGCCGATATTTTTTAATGAAAAATTTGTTGCTCCATTGTTAGTTAGGTGCTGATGTTTGAATTCGAGGTTTATACTGTGTTGTCTTCAGATTAACGCATGCAGCACTCATATCCATTAGGGCAGGTCGATTTTGGAACCGTGGTATTACACTCAATTTATAAGTTGGGGTCTCACATGATAAATAATGACACAAAATATTTTTTTTTAATAATTACCGTAGATGTCAGTCATCAGTTATCTCCTGTTAATTCCCCTCTGAAAGTTCTCCACTACCTTAACCGGGTATTGAACTCACACTCTTAGAGAGGGGAATTAACAGGAGATAACTGATAACTGACATCCATTAAACATGGCACGTGGAACTAGAACAGTCTACCGCAGTGAGCGAAATAAAGGGTTCAGTTCGACATTCCAACCTCCTGAAGAAGGTACAATGGCCGTAACCTTGTAATAAATATGGCGACAAAGATGAGAACAATAGTCTGAATAATGTAAATGTTGAAGCTGTATGTTACTACGGGTATACCTAAGGTGTTGCTTTCATTTTATTGGTCCCATTAAGTATGCTTTCTAGTATCAATCGCATTCTTCTATAATATTCTTTTCAGATCTTTTTCTTTGTAATTTCATTAATTCTTCAGTATTTTTATGTAACATCTTGGTATTATTATTATTATTATTATTCGCGCAATAGGTCCTTTTCTTTCCTTTACATGATTCTTTAATATCGTTCCTGGTTCTTCGATGATTATGGGCACCACCATAATTTTTATGCTCCCAAATGTTTACAGTTGTTGAGTAATGTCCTGGTATTTATCTACTTGCTCATTTTCTTTCAACTTTGCCCAATAGTCAACAATATGACAGGCTTCTTTGTATTTTGCTTTTAATTTCCTTTTCTTTAATTAAACCTTGCCGCTCGATTCCTTTTATTATAGTTTCTCGTTTTAATAATTCATAGCTTTTGGAGCTACTTCGATGTGGTGTAATGGTTAACAAGCTTGTTTCGCAAGAACATTTACGGCTGAGTAGTGTGTTCGATCCTCATTAGGCGCTCCATTCCTTCGGCTTTGTGTTATTTCTAAGCCACGCTTAGTAAATTGTGATTCATAACTTTGGGTTCCAATAAGAAAAGTCTCAACTCTTTTACGTACACATCTAGTGTTCTTTCTTTTTCTTCCCTGTTGCACGACATACAAAAATGTCACGATATTATTCTTAGCATCCGGACAGAGTTTTTTTTTTCTTTTGGCTCTGCAAAAACTTTTCATATCCTATAGCGAAAAAACACCCTTCAAAAGCTAGGCAAAGTATTATAAACAAGAAATATACTTATTAGGTTGGTGCAAAAATAATGACGTAATAATGTCGTTTTTTGACGTTAAAAAATACGTCAAAAAACGACATTATTACGTCATTATTTTTGCACCAACCTATTAGAAACAAAGAAAATCATGCTGAACTGCTATGTAAAATCTAATCTCTCCTATGTGAAAGTGAATGTTGAACACTCTCCTCACAGATGGAGAAAAGACTTGAAGCGACAGAAATATGGTCCTTCCTTCGAATACTGGGAATGCAATAGACAGAACATGTGAGTAACGAATTGGCTTGAAGAAAATTGTAAACTATAAGGAAAACTATGCTAACAATCAGAAAGATAGGGCTGAAATTTAAGAGCACATCGACGAAAGAAGGTTTGTAGAAATTAGCACACATAGGGCGTATTGAAAGCAAGAAAAGCAGAGACAAACAGCAAGTAAGCTAATTGACGAGTTTAAATGAAGAGATGACAGAACAAGAACAAAGACGGATGTAGAGTAAAAAGTGTGCGAAAAGCGAAGAAAGGAAACAATCTTCAAGCACAGCTCTACAAATTTAAATAATGTATTATTGAGTATAAAATTATCTTCCTTTACATTCAAGTTGAAAGAAACACGTTACAAAGTATCGCGCAAACGAAAAAGTTCAACGAAAATTTTTTTATTTTTACAAAACGAAAGAAATGAATTGCGTATATAAAGAAGATGTATGTGACTACTTTATGCGAAAATTTCGTATTCACAATATTGTATGTATGCGTGTTAAAGTGTTTTGTGATTACAGCCATAAGCAAAGTTATGAGTTGACCTTATTTATACTACTTTGTTTATATATATCGCTCATATGTTTTTTGTGTTGTATGAATTACCTTAAAAGTGAGAATTATTTAGAACTCAATAAATAAGTTAGTTTGAGTATGCGAAAATTAGTTTGAGAGTTCAGGTTTGTCTACATTCCCGGTTGGTTTATACTAAAAACTGAAATTATTAATGTACGTTGCACTATTTATGGGGAAAAATCGGATCACAAGAAGTTAAGTTAGATTTACTAAACTCAGAAGTTTCTCGGTTAATAAATATATTTCCCCTTTTTATTCTCAGTTAATAAATATATTTCCAAATTTTTAATTTCTATTTTTAGAATATTTTTAATCCATCAAATAGCGGACATTTTTTTTTTTTTTTGGTGGGTGGGGGTAGTAACTTTTTTAAATACCTTGTTTTCTACATGAAACATATAGTAGAGAAGCAAGTACCCATACTGACACAACCTTGATAATGGCTAATAGAATAGCCGAAAGCACTCGGATATATAGAACATTTGAACTTATAGGAACTCAAGAAAAATTACATAGAAAGCTTAATGGCGCTACCTTGTCAGTTGTCTTTAACGAAACATGTATTCATCCCTTTTTATACGGTCCGATTTTTGGTACCATTTTTTTCTAACCATTTAACATATGTTGTGTTATATATTATTTCTTATTACTACAAACATCATTTTGAGTGGATACCTGTGAATAAGCTTATATTTGTTATATATATATATATATATATATATATATATATATATATATATATATATATATATATATATATATAATAAAAAGGCATAGCATAAACACTAATATTCGTATTTGAACCTTTTTATTATATTCTTGCTCTGTCCTGGACATTGAGTTCTACCTGGATTCTATCCTCTTGGAATTATTTTATATATATATATATATATATATATATATATGTATATATATGTATGTGTGTGTGTGTGTGTCTGTATTTATATATTTGAGATATATGTATGTGTATATTAACCACTAATATATATATATATATATATATATATATATATTTATAGTGTGTGTGTGTGTGTGTGTGAAGATAGAAATCAACACTGTATGATGACAGACATTTACACGCTTTAATCGATAATCAGACAATCAATATGCAATTTTGATTTCTATGCCTACACTGTTGACAGCTACATAGTCTCTATTCCCGGCATTGTGAACTCTTCCCGTATAAGTGTAGCAAAGTTTATATACATATATATATATATATATATATATATATATGTGTGTGTGTGTGTGTGTGTAATAAAAAATATGTATTTCTTATGATAAAAAACTTATATTTAATGGGTAGGCGTGTTTGAGTAGAAACCCTTTTTTAAAGCTGTATAAATCGGCCTACATATCGAAAGTCATATTGAAGATTTTACGCCTTTTGACAAAGTCGTTAATAAAGCTTTCCATCTCTAGTATACAATTAATTTCACTTTTTTATAAAAAAATAAAAACAAGACTGTCAATTCGAATAAGTGTAGCCACTAAATATAACGTTCCCTAGTACAAATTAATGTTGGATTTAAAAATCCATTAAATGTTTAGGTGTTGAATATAAGAACAATCAGTTAAGTGATAAATTTAATTTCTATTAATCCTATATTTGGATAGCAACCTTCCGTTTAAATATGTTTCGTTGAATATGACAGACAAGGACAAATTAATCAATTTTTTGTTTAGTTTTTCCAGTATACTTACATTTTTCCGTTTGGTGCGATTAAGGGAATGCAAAAATTGTCCCTATTGTCCATTGTCCAAAGCACTTTCTGTCATGTTTTTAGCCATTTCCAAAGGGGTTGTTTTTGGGATGTTGTTAATTGACCTTCATGGTTGACTGTATAAGATGTGTTTTTGTGTTGTTTTAAATACTAGTAGAAGCGTTTATTCCGAGCATTCGGGTGTTGAGCGCGGCTGAAATTTAAATGAGCGTATTTATATTGTTTGTAAAAAAAATTAAAAAAACTTTTAAAACACCGTTACCACTGTTGAATAAAGTGACGTTGATAATGGGAGCAAGATGTTTTATATAGAGGAGCGAGATGTCTCCGGTAATTTGATTTACATAGTCTTCTGTCTTTTCTACCATAATTTTCATTGTGGTATCTTGTAAATTATATATATATATATATATATATATATATATATATATATATATATATATATATATATATAAGGTATATTTAGGCAGCAAGTGTTCACCCAAATAAGTTTGCTTGAAAAGAACGAACAAGCTCTGTCTGTAAAAATTTTTACTGTATTTTTCCAATTTTCGGATAAGATGGTATTTGTTGTTAAATACTAGTGTAGCAGACTATTGTTTTTTTTAAAGAATTGTATTTTCCTCTGATTTCCTCATTTTGACCTTGAGATCAGATGGTAGACAAAACAAAGGAAGTCTTTTTTGATTGGTTAAAACTAGCGTAGGAATGTTAGAGAGATAGAAAGTTATTACAGTGAGTTAAGTTTTACACGTCGAAGAGATTAGACGTGGTTATTTCGTATTTCGGGGAAATTGCTCCTCAGTAGGGATGATAGAGCGACCCCACTGGCTAGTTAAAAATGTACACGTCGACGTGTTTAATAAAATATATGTTTAAAAATCCATTTTGCTGAAGTTCTCATTTTACCTCCGAACGACGAGCGATCACCCGACCGAGGGAAAAGAAAGAGACGAAGACTATTATGATCGCCTCAAGACCGTCGTCCCAATACTACCCCCAGCACGAAGGGGCTATACAACACTGTGTGGTAGTTATAATTCCTTTGTCTACATCTTGGTATTCTTTCGAAGATGGACCTTGAAATGGTCTGGCATGTGTAGTGGCTATTGGGAACGAAGCCGAACTAAAAGAATACGATTTATTTATTTTATTTTTTGTCTATATTTCTGAGATGAGGTATTGTAACTATTTACACTGTTCTGACTATTGTCTTCATCTTCATTGACATATTCAGGACGTTTCGGCCATTATACGCTCCGGAATTCTTCAGCTGATATACGTTGGAATTTCGAATCGAACCCTTTATCTCGTCGACCGTGGTACATTGTTCTAGTTCCACGTCTCATGCCTTTTCTGCATACCTCAGTTTCAGTTATTTCCCTTTAGTAACTCAAATCTCCAAGTTTTTATTCACTTCCGCTGTGGCCAGGTATTGAACTCACAACTCTTTGCGTCAAGTCACCGGATTACTTCAACGCTTTTTTCCACTGGTTCATGTGTCCTTGTTATTTTTTTTTTATTATTATTATTATTATTATTATTATTATTATTATTATTATTATTATTATTATTATTATAATAAAATACGTGCACACATTAATTATATCATATGCACTTCAAAATACCTTCTCTTGTGAATGATATTTTATTTACCGTCGGCTGTTTATTTTGTATAATAATAGTTACAAGAATTTTAAGTCTTTCCTTGGATTGGATGCTGTATAGTATTTTGGTGCTCTCTACTAGTATTTGGCTTATGTCAATAATTGTACTATAGTCGTCCATGATGTGCTGGTTGATGTATGCACGGATTACACAAAATTTCGACAGGTGACAGGTCAATCTTCTTCGAGAGTGTAGTGCATATGTGCCCATCGTAAGTATTTGATGTTGTTTTTCATTATTAGCATTGGAGATGCATTCCCCTGATGGGGAGGCATGAGAATTCATAGGCAACATTATTTTTTACATAGGGAGGATTTATAAGGCCTAGTGTTGTTGGTAATAATTAAGATGTTTTAAGCTTATTGTAGTAAATGATAAATCTTAGATGTATGTTAAGATGACTGAGTGATATGTACCTTGTGAATTATAATTTTTATTGCTTTTACATCCTGCTTATAATTAAAGTGCATTTGGTTATGATAGAATAAGTTAATGGTCTATTTGTGTTTGTTTGTGTCAGGGAAGTGTCTGACATAATTTTTTCTGAATTTCGTTTGGCTTCATTTGTTCGTCGACGACGTGGTTAGAAAATCATTATGGATTCGTATTTGTTTAATGTTTCTAAGTTTTTTTTTATAGAATAATAAGAGATTACTTTGGCTCGATAAATCATGTTTTTTTTATAATAGCTATACTATTTAAAACGTCCAGGATTCAGCCATATTGTTGATTAGTATTTGTTTAATGTTGCTAAGTTCCTTATAGAATAATATGTCCGAAGCAGAGATTACTTTGGCTCGATGACAAAAACAAAGCTATTCTGTAGCTGTGAGATATTCACTTTGTAGTTGGTAGTGTCTTTTTGCTTTGTAAAGAGAGGTGGTAAAATTATGGCTATTGACATCGACTAATATATATATATATATATATATATATATATATATATATATATATATATATATATTATGTTTCTATCCTGAAATATTTAGGTTTGTACGTCTATAATACAGGATTTCCCGATATTTTTTTCAGTTCATGCCTTATTGAACAGATGAAATTAACATATTATGCTTTGTGAGCCAGAAACATATGTTATTTTGCGTTTGGGGAGTGTTATTGTCAACCGTAAAAAATCTCTAGGTTATGAAAACATAAAACATCCTTTTGGTTTTTAAAGACATTTGTCCATTCATGTACACTCTGTACATAGGGAGAGAGGTAACATATGTTGGAATCTATGAGTCCCCCATCTCGCTCTCACTTTATATAAATATCTATCTATCTATCTATCTATCTATCTATCTAAAGGATTGAAAACATCCTTGCCGAATTAAGAGAGATACTCGATGACCGAAGTCTTTCTCTTATTAAGAGAGAAGCCCATGACAGTTATAGAAAAGCACTGCAAATTTTGAGAGAACACTACTCATCAAAAGGAAATCCGAAAATAATTTCCTTGTATACAGAATTAACTTTCCTATGAAAAGAAAGTGGTGAAGGTATTCCTGGCTACCCCACTCTCCTTAGAAAGGACTCTAAAATCCAAAAGCATATCCTGAGAGTTTATATCCCCGATCATTTCCCGCTGGCTAGAGAACTCTCTATGGAATCTCCAGACCATTCGTATATGTGTCTCCGTCTATCTCTCCTCAATTCAGTAAGATAGCTCTTCTTTCTCTATCGTTCACTTTCCTCTCAAGACTGTGGTGTACTCAATTCCGCTAATATAGAGAAGGCCACCTCACTACATCCGTTTGCAAACATATTCGTATTCGGTGACTTTAACGCCCACCATACTAGACTGTGATTTTCATCAATGATCTTCCTGTTGTCATCAGTTTTCAAGTAGGCATCTACGCAGACGATACTGCCATTTACTCCTGCCTCAATAGTAAATCCGGCATTGCCAATAAAGTTAACCTTAATATATATATATATATATATATATATATATACACTAGCAGTAGAGCCCGGCGTTGCCCGGGGATGTAACAGTAAGAGATAGATCAAGTATCGACCATCATAAAGACTGAAAAATAAAATTGACAAAGATTATTGTTTAAGGTTGACACGCATTTCTTAATTAGTTTTTGTTTTTGTTTGTTTTTTTTGTTTTTTTTTGGGGGGGGGTGTTTTTTTTTTACGAATTGGTCAAACCCAAACTCAAACAAAAGCATTTTTTTCAATCGTTATGACTCTACCAATCGAATAGAATTTTATTATAAACAATTGTTTTGTAAATGGAATTTTTAAAGCATTCTGAATGTAAAAGTAAAGAAAAAAGTGTGCAAGACAATAAAAAACACTACCTGCCAAAAAAAAAGTGAAGTTTCGTTGAAATCGGTTGAAAAATGTAAGAAATCCGATCCCATATATAAACGAACACACACACTCACAAACAACCTAGGTTTTATAATAAGTATAACTCGATATGAGTTGTCCCCCTTTCATTCTCGACGTCGATGCCTCTTAATCGTGTTTTCAAATTGATTTCGCGCAAAAACAATTGTGTTTTCCCAATTTTGGGCGCTGTCAGAACAACCGCAAGGTAATTTTACGTAGTCCTGTGAAGTTTTGTTGAAATAGGTTGAAAAATGTATATATATATATATATATATATATATATATATATATATATATATATATATATTTGCGCATGCGTATGTGTGTTTATAAGGGTGTCATTCTTGTAAGACACAGGTTATTAGTAAAAATCCTTTGAACCAGTTTAAAGATACGAAAATAAATAACGCTCAGCATAATTCAAGTGAAATACGAAATTAAAAAAACTTACAAATAATTGTTTCATTCTTTTTTTTTTTTTTTTTTTTTTTTTGTTAATTGCCTCAATTACCGAAAGCAGTGTTCAAATCATTTATTTTAAATAACGCCTATTGTATTTCGTAACGCGTCGGCACACATATCACACAACGCTCAACGCACACCAAAAACTAGGATTGCCATTTGTCTATAAGTGTGTATCAGAGAAAGACACAAAAAGAAAGAAAGAAAGAGAGAGGGTGCATGGAGAATAAGTGTGAGATAGTGTGTGCTTTTAGAAAAAATATCATGAAACAAATTTTTGCATATTTGAGAGAGATAGTTTATTTTTTAATATGGAGGCATAAAAATGGTTGTGGGTTTGAGACAGAAATTTCTGTATATGATATATGTAGTATATATTGGGGGTAGGATGCTGAAATTTTCTGTATATGATATACGTAGTATATATTTTGGGGTAGGGTGCTGAAAATTTCTGTATATGATATATATAGTATATATTGGGGGTAGGGTGCTGAAAATTTCTGTATATGATATATGTAGTATATATTGTGGGTCTGGTTCCGAAAACCTCTGTATATGATATACGTAGTATATATTGGGGTTAGGGTGCTGAAAATTTCAGTATATGCTATATGTAGTATATATTAGGGGTAGGGTGATGAAAATTTCTGTATATGATATATGTAGTATATATTGGTGCTGAAAATTTCTGTATATGATATATGTATAGTATATATTGTCGGTCGGGTTCCGAAAACCTCTGTATATGATATACGTAGTATATATTAGGGGTAGGGTGCTGAAAATTTCAGTATATGCTATATGTAGTATATATTAGGGGTAGGGTGCTGAAAATTTCTGTATATGCTATATGTAGTATATATCGGGGGTAGGGTGCCGAAAGGTTTTCCATCTGTCCAGAAATGGATTTACAAAGAAAAAAACTGATTTTCAGACTTATCGCATAGCCTCGTTGAAGGTTACTAAATGCGTGTGATATGAAGTTAAGAGGAGGAAATAAGCAGTGAATATTATGAGGATATGGGGGATAGATAACGATTGACGTTAAGATTGTAGTTCGGGGAAGCCTCCACGGGGAAGAACCATGTGTCGTGTTTTTTTCAGGAGGAGAGCGATCATGGCTCTCCATAATTCTCTCTTCTTTGTAATTCTTAATTAATTTTGTCTTTTTGTTATCTCTCCTAAACCTTGCTCCGCCATCCATTTAATCAAGCTCGCTAGGTAAATTATGCGTTGCTTCCTTTGTCTCTCTTGCCTTCAATATGTCCTGTGAGTATTAAACTTTCCAAGCCTACTTTCTTTATTATGTACCCTTGCAATTTCAACTGTCTCTTTCTGATGTTAAACAAGTTTCCTTTTTGTTTCCATTTTCTCTAAAATTTCGTCGTTGCTCACATGTTCGATCCATGGCATTCTCAGCATCAAAACATGTAGAATGAAATTTATGTTGCTTCAAGTCCCTTCTTCATCTGTATGAAGATTGTCCAGTATTCACTGCCATATGGAAGGACTGATATTCCGTAACAGTTCAGTAGACTTTGTTTCTAACGAAATATTTCTGTTTCTTAATATTATGCTTATCTTTTGGAAGGCATCTTTCGCTATCCCAGTGCTTCTTAAGGTTTTAGTATCACACTTTTCATCCTCTGTTAAAACACTTCCCAGACGTTTTAAATTGTTATACTTGTTTGATTTTGACGTCTCTATTTTGTAATTTGTACGTTTGGCCGTTTCTTTTGCTAACAACCCTGCATTCTGTTTTCTTGCAGTTAACGTTTTATCCTTTCTTCTCGCTTCCCTTCATTAATTTTCTGTATCTGCTATCAACACTGTGTCTTATGTTGTTAATATTGCTTACAAATGGAATGCATAAGGAATGAGAGTGATTCAGTTCTGTGGACATAATAAAGCGAGTCCGGGCCGTTAAGATCTAATCTGGTGGCGCTAAGGAGTGGACCTCGTCTGAACATTTATCATCGAAGTCGTGATAGAATAGCGATAGGTTTGCAGCATTGCGTCTGTGAGGGATGAAGCCGTAGACTGGTGACTGATGGAAAGGAGCTGTAAAATGGTGGAAGAAAAAACTGCAAAATAGTGTCTGTTGGGGGAGGGGGTTGTAGAATGATGTCTGTGGGAGAAAGGACTATAGAATAGTGTCTGTGAGGGAAGGGGTTGTAGAATAAAATGGTGTATGTGAGAGAAGGGATTGTAGAATACTGTCTGTGGGGGAAGGGGCTGTAGAATGGTATCTGTAGGGGCAAAGTGGGTGTAAAATTGTTTGTAGAACGGTACCTGTGGGGAAGTGCTGTAGAATGGTATCTGTAGGGAAAGGGACTATAGATCTATAGACTATAGTGTCTGTGTGCGGAATGGGTTATAGAATTGTGTCTGTGGGGGGATGGTTTATAAAATGAAGTCTGTGGGGAAGAGGCAGTAAAATAATATCTGTGGAGTAAGGAACTGTAGAATGGTACCTGTGGGGAAGGGATTGGGAACTGTAGAATGGTGGCTGTTGTGGGTAGGGGGCTGTAGAATGGTGTCTGTGAGGGTAAAGGAGCTTCAAAATTATGTCTATGGAAGAAGGGACTGTAGAACGGTGTCTGTGGGCGTGCTGTAAAATGCTGTCTGTAGCGGTTGAGGCTGTAGAATGGTGTCTGTGGAGGAAGGGGTTGTAAAATGGTGTCCGTTGTGGGGGAGGGGAATGTAGAATGGTGCCTGTGGAGGGAAGGGGCTATAGAATGACGTATGTTGGGTAATTGGCTGTAGACTTGTTTGTTGGGGAAGATGCTGTAAAATGGTGTCTGTGAGGGGAAGATGCTGTAAAATGGTGTCTGTGAGGAGAAGGGGTTGTAGAATGGTGCCTGTGTGAAAGGAACTGTAGAGTTGTAAATAAGTCATTCTCCACAAGCCTGCGTAACTGGTTTTGAAGTCTGTCAAGGCAGAAGAACGGTACTTGATTCGTAATTTCTTTTAAGTCTTCAAAATTACCACACCGTGAAAGTATATGCTTCATGCTAGATACTTTATTATTCAAACTCCAGACGTTTAGAAATTGCTTATAACCTTCTTTAAATATTTTCCTTCTCTTCATTTTATTAAGATATTTTTTTTTCAAGTTTATCCAATGCAGTTGTCCATTCCTCTGATTAAACACTGCCTTTGTGAAGATGCGAATCGTCCATATATGGTTCTGCATGTGTTATATAACCTTGAAATTTAAGTTAAGTGTAACAACGAAAATAGGGCAAGGGATGAGACTAGCACATTCAGCTGTATGGTTAGAGCAAAAAAATAAAGAAGAAGAGGTGATGATATCAAGTCGGCACTTTCAGGTCATAAATATATGAAATTCTGTGTCTTCTGTTAGTCCGTCTGTCCGTCATACCCTCTAAAATAGCCATACATTGACCAATCGAAGCCAAATTTTAGGGAGAAGTGCAAACAGGTAAGGAGATACAAATTACAGTTGGTTTTACTAGGGGGCGTAGCTTAGTACAATAAATGTTCATTAATTTTTTGGGAAAAATTAAAAATTTTATTATTTAACATACAAAATACTATACTATTTTAAAAACAATTTAATGATTAAAATAACAAATATCTATTTAATAAAAATGCAATATTGTATTTTGTTTTTTTTGTTTTTGTTTTGTTTTTGTTGTTGTTTTTTTGCATATAACTTTTTTAAGTTTTTATATAAAAAAAAAACTAGTTTCTAGTTCGTCGTGCGTTTGCGGGGACTATAAACAAATCACAAGGCCAAACACTTCAAAAAGTTGGAATTTGGCCCCAGAAAGAAATATTTACGCATGGCCAATTTTATGTTGAATGCTCAAGGGTAAGAAATCCTAAGAATTTATTCGTCGCTGTTAAAAAGGAAAAAAAAAAAAAGAATTTTTCTTAAAAACATTATTTACCGTGAAGTCCTATAAAATTAAATTAAGGAAATTATTCAACCGTGAAGTAGGGTTTTGTCAAAGAATTTTTCCAAACAAATCAGCTTATTTCAAATTTCATCGATTGGTTTGCGAACTTGAACGAAACGTGGACTTCGCAAATCTCGACAAAAAATTGTTAGTGATAACTTCAACAATACTGTAAGGATTTCAACACGCTTCAGTTCAAAATCGTTTCCACAGTCTTGGAAGGGAAGACTAATTCTCCAGTCTGCAGCCTCTTTTCCCACAGATGCAACGTTGCAAGAGCGTCGATTCTCTATCACTATTTCCATGGCAAATGTTCATACCAGTTGCATTTTTTAGTTCCACCAGTTCAGTTCAAGTCATTAAAGATATGACATACTATGCTACTTCCACGTAGTCGAATCACCCTCATTTCCACTGTGTTCTAAATGTAAGAAGAAAGTTCAACTCAGACAACTTCCCCCCGCCACAATTCTCCCGCTTCCCTAAAGCAGTTATGGGCAGGCATTTTCAAAAAGTTGGCCGTTTGAGGTACAGTGTATCATAAGGCGGGCCACAATATTAAAAAAAATCAAGGTAATTTTTCATTAAAGATACTGCGGCCATTTTCCCAACAAATGTTTATACGCATAAGAATCCACCTTAGAAAGGAGGAAAAGTCGATTTTCTTTTGAGAAAAGATTCTGAAGTCTTGTCATAACCTTATCACTGATGTCAGAATGATGAACACACACTGCTTCGTGTGATTTATTTCTCATTTACTCATTTGACTAGACAAAAATATTTATTCACTAAATTAAATAATAATTATCTTTGAAGCAAAATATGTTTACACGTATGATCTTCCTTAATGAAAATAGCCAATGGTTTAAAAATTCTGACAACGTTACCTCCAACAAAAGGAAACATTGTACTTAATCATTGTTTATATATGTTGTTATGCACGAGAACGTGTGAGTGAACAAGTGAGAACAAAAGAAAACAAACAACATTTTAATAAAATAAACGTTATCTTTCTCATGAAACTTCAAAAAGCCAGTTGGAGCGAATATGCTCCGCGGGCAGCAGTTTGCTCATGACTGCCCTAAACACTGCAATTAAGCCCTTGAAGGCTAGGGTTAGCCATTATCTATCGCCCTTCTCCTTGAAATATTTATTTCGTACCTCTGTCTCTTTTATTCATATTACACACTTCATTCATTATTATGATTTTAAGGCCATCCCTCTACCTTCGATTCTTGTATTGGATAAATTTTAATTTTAAGTTGATTACTCCTTAGGTGCTTTTTAATATCATGTAATTCAAATCTTTACAGCTAGAACATGTCATGCTATTTCCGCGGAGTCGAATCACACTCATTTCCCTCGAATTCCAAATGTAAGAAGGCAATTCCACTCAGCTATTTCCAAAGCTTGTTTGATTGTTTTGTTTTTTAAGGCTTATCGACGCTTTGCAGAATATTTAAAGCCGAATCATATTTCAGATTGTAGGAAGTTGTTTAGTTTACCCGGTGCTACCAAGCGGGCCCCCATCTAGTTGCTGAACGAACTCGTCACTGCTTAATTTCGCTAATCAAACGAGAACCAATGTTTTCAGCGTGAATTGAACGGAAATCTACTTCCAGAGAAAGAACTACCACTTCGTAGAACAGACTCCTCTGTGAGTGCTTCCCTGAACAGCACAATATTGACCTCTTCAAGAGTCAATCATTATTATCTATCTTCCTTACCATCGTAATCTTAACTTACTATCTTTATCTTTCGTTCATACTATACACCTCATCATTTAACAGGAGACCTCTGCTCTGAGTGACTCTCGATCCTTGTAATGTGTGAATTTTAGTTTAAAAAAACGTTGATTTCTTCCTGGATGCTCTTTGAATAGGATCCAAGAAATATCTATTCTAAGAGCATCTGCAGTTAGAGTTATAAAGTTATCGCACAGATTTATTGATTGGGTCCTGATGTTCGACTTCTGATAAGTATATTTGCTAATAAATAGAAAAGCTATTTTAAAGAAGGTGAAAGTGCATATTTTCCTACTGATCAATATTTTGTATTTGTAAGGCAGTTAATAAAAATCGCTAAAATTCTGGCAGCATAAATCCATTCATTCTCTATGTCTGTTTGCTGTGCAATTATCAAGATTGAAATGCAAGGACATGGAAGCTTCCTTTCGATAGATGATAAGGGTAAATATTTTCGTTTCGGTTGGGTCAAAGGGTAAAAAATGGCCTCTTCTCATTATTTTTTCAGAGCATTACTGCTTCAGTTTAATTAATGGACATGCTAAAAAAATGATGAGACAAAATAGATTTTGTCATTACAAGCTAAGAATCTTTTATCCGAAATTCTTGGGACCGGAAGTGCTTCATTTTTCAAATTTGTTCGGATATTGGAATACAGACTATTTAATTTGTATATGGCATCTATAAATTGGGGCAGCTTGGAAACAGAACCCAATCATAAACATGATGTCCCTTTACATTTCATAACACTGCTCATATACATATCCTGAAAGTAGTTTAATATAAATAACATACACCCTAAAAGTAGTTTTATATAAACTTAAATAAATTCTGTGTACATACAGATACAGGTAATGGCGCTAATCATGTAATTTTCACATGGACTTTTAAGTGGTGAAATTAAGTTAAAACAACATGATCACTACTTACAAAAAATATATAAATGTAGGACTTTTTGACATTTTGAATAATATCTTTATTGGGCATGAAACACCTGGTAAGCAATCTACAAACGATGGTGTTGCTGTGACGACCGCGAACAAAAAACTGTCACCAATGTAGGCTATGTAGATGAGCTGGGGAAGCCCCACCCACGGCAAATGAGGTCACTTACAACAGCTGCACATCACCTAGACAACCTTCCTAGTGCTTTCTGTAATTTTCCCTTTGTGGCAATTTATGCCAACAACTGAAAAACTTTCGGATTTTCGAAGTTTTTTCGTATCTTGAAATTTCGGATAAAGGATGCTCAACCTGTAATGGCCACTGATAACGATTGTAAATCACTCACACAAATAGACATGAACAGATAATGATAGAGATAAATTTCAAAAGGAACTGACAAGAATATTAATTGATTTTTAACGACTTATCAGCCCTTCATAGGTTTATTTAAAGCTGAAAAATATTTTGGATTGTAGAGATAATTCTTTTTTTTTTTTTTTTAAAAAAAGGGGGATATTGCATTCACATTTTTTAGGGAATAGCAATGATTTTTTTCAATACAAGTGTTACTATTTAACCCATATCTGAGGTTCAGAGATGGATTCATACCTTTCCCAAGGGCATTTGCGTGTAAGTGAATGTGACATCACTGACAAATTGACCATGTAGTTTCGAAACCGGGTACATTGTCGGAAAAGAAAGTTATAACCACTCGATCAGATAGATAACAAACATAGATAGATAGATAGATAGATAGATAGATAGATAGATTTTTTTACTACTTTTCACCAAATACAAGGCCCAACAGCCACCCAAGGTAGAGGATTACTGTGTGGAGTTTTATCAGCGTAAGAAAGGGCAAGATAACAGGTAAGATAGACTACTTATTCTAGACTTGAAAAGGTCAAGATTTAAATAGACAAACAGATGTGAACACTCTGGGAAAGAGAAAGTAATTAGTAACCAAATAACACTATTTCGGCTTCTTGTTTTGAAACAAAAAATACTTAAATTTTTCATTGGCAATCTATTCTTAACTGTAAAAATGATGAAAATGATTAGTTTGTCATTGTGAATGCCTTCTCAAATATTTTACGTGGTACAATTGTCTAATATCAATAAAATTACAATCCATGTTTGTATATATGAGTCTGCAAAGAAATAGCCTATGGGTAATAGAATATTACTTGAAAAAATTCTAATGTCTGATGTACAGGGTGGACATCAACGTGCAGATGTGATATGTATATTCAGGTCTATGGTAATTGCAAGTAGTATTAGCCTTTCCCTTATGAGGAAACATTCGGCATTAATCCTCTACCTTGGGTGGCTGCTGGGCCTTGAATTTGGTGAAAAGTTGTAAAAAATCTATCTATTCATTGATCGAGCAGCCAGTACTACTGTCGCTTGAAATTTATAAAGTTCTCCTTTTAAAGCAATTTCACTGGAAAATAAGTTTCTCAAGTCCAGTACCTGATATACCGGGGCCAACTCTTTGCTTGTGTGCCCCTAAGACTCAAGTTGTGTGAACGCCTAGTACTGAGAAATGTGAGGAAGGAAGGTATTTTAAATATGTAAAAACAGATGAAACATGAAATAAAAACTTTATTCAAATTAAGTATAAACTAAATTTTTATTTCAGTCTTTGATTGCCCTCTCAATATGGGTGACCAGGACCGTCGCACCATCTGCCCCCACCTGCTTCTACAGTTTACTGTCTGATATCGCTCTTTCCAATATTGATGGGAATTTCCTAACTTTTTGTTTGAAGTAGTGCGATTATGCCATTATTTTATCTTCGAAATGCAAGTGCTATTCTTTTTAGTTGTTTCCGTTGTTGAAAGTCCTTGTTATGGTAATTTACCCACGCACGCAAGGACTTTCTCAGCTACAAATAGGAGCAGGTACTGCTTTTTGGAGAGGGAAGTTTCCAGCAGTCAGCTCTAACAGTCGGACCGAACATTCTTGCTGTAACACTCTCGTTTGTATATGTTTGTATTACTGTTTCGGTTAATATATTTAACTCAATTCCTCCCTTTGTATCTTTATTTCTGACACTAACAAGGCCACAACAGTCCTCAAGTGAGATAGATTCTGTTATTTAATACAGTTCTTTGTTTGATTCTATAGCACAAATCTACGAGGTTCGAAGAAAGATGGTCCCCACTGAAGAACACTGATCTGAGAAAGCGGTTGTATAGAGATAACAATTTAGATATTGCTAAACGAGTCTGGCGCTATGCGTGACATCCACATGAGTCTCTCGACATGACAACGCTATTTAAGAACATGATTAGAATTTTAAGTTTTGTATGAACTTGAGGTGTTGGGTGAAACTTTCTTAGCACAACCTATTCTAAGCTAATTTCCTTATTTTTTTATTCTGAATTTGTTATAACACCGTGGTATTTGAAGAGTTTGGTATTTACTAAATGCAATTCTGAATTTTTATGATGCATTCAGGGTAGGTGCTATCACTGCTTTCATTCCAGTTCCAGATCATAATTTCTCCGTCCTGGGTATGACGATAAACTACATCCGCTTCCTGGGTAAGATGATAAACTACATCCAACAGCAAGGCCTCTGATCAGAAGGTTTTGAGGCTCGTGGAACCACCTCTTAATTGCTGCTGTTCCCAGGTCCACCCTGACCCGGGGTGGTAGCACCTGTTCGGGTCCCAGCCATGGTCAAATAGTTAACCCCGAAATTGAAAAGTGTAAAAATAGGTTTTAATACCAGAAATACTTTATAAAAAATTATTACCAGAAATAAAACTATTACCAGAAGCAATACGGTTTTGAAAAAAAAAAATATTACCAGAAATAGGTTTTGGGGGGAAAAAACAAATATTGGCAGCAATACGTTTTTGAAAATAATATATACAATTTTGAGGAAAAAATATTACCAGAAATAGATTTTTGACAAAACAAAAAACGTTGTCGGCATTAAATGACCCATTGAGATTGATATGCCGTAAAACAAAACAAACAAACATAATTTCTGTTTTGGAAAAGTTTATCTTGAGTCCTCTATCTTTGAACACTCGGTAGAGGACATTGATTTTTTTGTTCAAGAACATTTTCATCCCAACTACGAATAGCTATGTCTTCAGCATATCCTCCCTCATCATCAGTACATTGGCGTTGGGAGTGAAAGCAGGATTGCTGTCTACTATTATTAGAATCGTTTGGGATGTGGCATAGAATACTTAAATAGTCAGTGCCCATCTCTTCACAGCTGTGTTTGTAAATGCGCAGGAAAAAGTCCGGGAAAAGATTAAATAGACTTTGGTTCTCCTTTCTTCCTTGTCGTACTCCTAATGTGGTTTGAAATATTTCTGTATTGTGGTCCTCGCCAGACACGCATGATTTTATCGACCAATATATTTCCTCTATTAGTTGGATGCATTCAGAGGAATCAGAGCATGGAAGATGGTTTCTAATGGAAGAAAAGATGTCACAATTGATTTGTTCATTTGCAGCTGCGAGGTCGACAAAACAATCTCAGATATATGTAATATAATAAATAATAAGCTACTGTATCTGAACGAGGTGGCCAGGGAACGAGGTGGCCAGGGAATTGGGCCATCCACCTGTCTGGAAATATTTGATTTAGGAACCCACCAACATGCACCATATTGCTGGAAAAGGGTTGGTTTAAGATCACCTAGTTGTGGCGCCACATCAGTTGCCTTTGTAATATTTTTTTAATTGTAAAGAGATTTCATGAACACACTGTATTTTGATATAAAATTGATCATTACTAAGAAAAAAAGAGAGCAAAATAAAATATGAAAAATAAAACTGGAAAAAATTATTTGAACATATTGATTTCATATCTCAGCTGAAGTGACCCTTTTTGTAATTACTGCGCGTGATATTTTTTTCTTAACCTTTCTCAGCATCACTTTGAAATTTAGCCCCACTCTCACCCTTGCAAGCTGCCTTTAAATCATTAACAATTTTTTTCGGTTTCACGAATAGATGCAATCTTTAAAGCGTCACCATGAATTTTCAATTGGATTCAAGTCAGTGGATTCAGTCACTGAAACAACTCTATTTTGTTACGAATAAATCATTCTCGAGTTACTTTTAGCTCTATACTGCAGGTCAATCACTTGTTCTGTGGCTGGTTTAAAATAATTCTCTAAGTCCATAGCCGACAAATACAAACAAAAATTTTAGAGATGGAATTCACAAAGCAAAATCGAATTCTCCTTTGACTACTATCTATAATATGCAAATAGGGAAGATGGGTACTCTGGTTGGCGTAGTAACTGTATGTAGGGTTTTTTAAAATCTTGATTTCATGTCAAAGTTAAGGTTAATGAGCGGACATCCGATCCTAATCAAAGCAAGCGATGAAAAGAGGAAGAGCCTCGTTTTGGAATTCTGGGATTGAGGTCAGATAGTTAAAGCCTTTCCGTTTCCTGTTTTATTTTTTATTTTGCATGGTGGGAAAAGGGTTTATTTTATTTTATTCATTCTTTATTTTATTTATTCTTTATTTTTTATTGCAACCTACATTACCCAGTACTCTTCTAGCTCCAATAGTTACATCGAAGAGAAGAAATTACCCTCCAAAATAGATAACTTGCTCCATTAATGATTCCTAGGGTCACATAAAAGAGAAATATCCCTCAAAATCGTGACATTTCTATACACGATATAGCCCTTGGTATGATGATAAACTACATCCGACAGCAAGGACTCTGATCGGGAGATCGGAGGTTTTGAGGAGTGTGGAGCCACCTCTTAATTAATGTTATTCCCAGGTTCACCCTAACCCAGAGTGGTAGCACCTGTTAGGGTCTCAGCTATGGGCAAACAGCAAACTCACAAACAAAAACAAGACTATGAAAGTATGAAAATACATTTTTATAGTAAAAAATACTATCAATACATTTTTATATATAAAAAATTACCAACAATACCTATTTATAGCAGAATTACCAACAATACCTATTTATAGCAGAATTACCAATAATACATTTTATCTGTAGTTGAAATGATAAGATTATGTTAAAAATATTTACATTTCGGTATTAAATAACCCATAGAGGTTTATATGCCGCTAAACAAAATCAACCCAACACGATGAGATGGGTTGTGACCAAAAAATTCAATTTTCATTTCTTCCGGTTAAAGAGCTTTCTTTAAAAAATTATTAGGTTTCTCGAACAAACTTCATCCGAGAATACTTGCCCCTTGTTTTTTTTTTTATCGTTTACCATTCTTTTGCATTAAGTTCGAAAAAGACACGTGTATGTATACAAGAAAAACATAATAATAAAATCTAAACAGAAGTACCTTAACAGTCTTGTTCAACGAAACATGTATTAAATAGGGATTTTTAACCAAATACACGACTATATTTTTTTTAATTATTTCACCCCAAGCAAGACAACAAAGCCACTAATACGTTGGGTGGGGGGGAATGAGTGTGAAAGAATATAAGAAAAACATTATTAAGGAGCGAGAACAAAAAAAAAACAGAATTTAAGAAGACAGAAGAAAACGATTGACATCGCATTTACATTTTTGA
This sequence comes from Acanthosepion lycidas, assembly GCA_963932145.1. NCBI lineage: Eukaryota > Metazoa > Mollusca > Cephalopoda > Sepiida > Sepiidae > Acanthosepion > Acanthosepion lycidas. The sequence goes on along the minus strand of OZ010593.1, from coordinate 80,655,456 downwards.
AGATCAAACTTGACTTGAAAGCAAGAGGCCTATGTGTCTCAGTGTTTCTCAATCTTTCTAAGCAACGGCACACCTAGGAACAAATGAAAATATTTAAAGGGTAAACATTTAAATGTTATGAAATAAAACCATGGTTTTAAAAAGATACACATACAAATATGAACTTACTTTATTTCAATGTTTCTATTCAACTATTTGGGCAGCTTATTTATTGTGTAAAAACCTGCACCCAGTTGTGTTGCGTGATTTCTTCAATGTTTGGTCGAATGTGCGATAAGCAGACTCTCATTTCTTCTTCAGTTGGGCGTAGACTTTCTCGTTTTTGATTTTTGATTTTATTTGGGTTTGAGAAGCCTAATTCACAAATAAGAAGTAGAAAATTGCAATAAAAATGATTTTAGCTCATGTGGAATAAAAAGTTTAGTACTTATTCATTTATTCAACTACTAACACTACCATTTCTACTTCTACAAACGCATAAATGTTGTGACAATACTTTGCGGCACACTTAAAAGGATCGCGACATGAACCAAATTTTTTGGCCGCAGTCCAAGCAATTGATTCAATATAATCTGAATTTATCTCGAACAGTGTTTCTCGACCTTTCTGAGCTACGGCACACCTCGATGCAAATGAAAATATCACGACACACTTAGCAAAATTGTTAAACATTTAAATGTTATTAAATAAAAACCATAGATTTTTTTTAAATACACAAACAAATATGAATTTACTTTATTTCAATGTTTCTATTCAACTATTTGGGCAGCTTATTTAGTAAAATACTATTGCTGTACGATTACTACTTCCACGTGCATACATATATATATATATATATATATATATATATATATAAGGAGGTGTTGAAACAAAATGGCTATTTTTGTAGTGATTTTATAACATATTTATGTTATAATTTTTAAATAAATAATTACATATATATATATATATATATATATATATATATATATATAGGAATTTATAAAAAGAAAGAACTAAAAACATTAGAACAGGACGAAACAAATCGTCTAGTGCCTTCAGTCCAAAGGAAAAAAAAAACAAGCGAATAGTCAAGCTAAACGTAGAGTGCTCAATACGCTAAGTAGAGCGGGAATAAATAGAATAAATCCTAAAGAGCCAGAAAAACCTACCAAGGTTTCACCTAAACGGATCTTCAGGTTAAGCCGGCGTCAGTCGAAGATTCAAAGCCGTTGACGCACGGTAGGGATGGAGGTGAATTTAAGCGTATTTATTTTTGGATAAACACACAGTGACTGAGAGAACTCGATTCGGTTTACCAAAGAGTCTTGCATTATTAGCCGTAATAGTCACTGTTTACAAACCCACACTTCCTCCCCAAGAAGTATATACAGGGTGACCAAAAAAAAAAACAGGAACTTTTTAACAATCCAATAAAACCAAGAGTGATGGAAGAAAAATATCTTATTCATAGTAATTGAAACCTTGAAACATGACATTTAAGAAAGAATGATGGAATTTTCATTTTTTTTTAAATTACGTCTTGTAGATGGCGTCCTCCTGTACGAATGCATTCTTGAAATCTGCTGTTGAGATTCCTCATTGATCGCTGCAACACCTCAGCTGGGATAATGTGAATTTCATCTTGAATTCTAAATGGCGAAATGTTTACTTGCTCAAGGTCACTGTCTCGCAGTGTTGCCACTTGCTCATGTCTGGCAATACGCACTTCAAAAATTCCCGTTTTTTGGTGTCACCCTATATATATAAAGTGGTCTGTTTTTCTTTAAATTAAATTATATATATATATATATATATATATATATATATATATATATATATATATATATATATATATATATGCGGTACATCTAAGATCGGGTGGCACCGGCTGTTGAGAATCACTAGGTTAATTACTAAGACTTATATCAACAAATAAAAGAAAAATCTAAAAATATTTTCTGGTTTTAAATAACCTGAAAAGGGCTGATAAGCCGTAAAAACCAGAAAGAAATTACTATGAAATGCACTTTGTTGGTAGGGCTCCGTAAAGGAGTGGAACCAAATGAATCAAATTAAACCGCCTTTGATTACTGTTAATTTAAAATTGAACAATAAAACTATAATGGTATCAGGGCTGCCTTTCCTAAAGATATTTTTCAATTGTTTTAATCAGCTTTCCTCCTTGGTATTAGGTTGGTGCAAAAATAATGACGTTAAAAAATACGTCAAAAAAACGTCATTATTTTTGCACCAACCTAATACCTCAACCACATGAATTTAAGCGTACCACTAGATTGGCAACTAGGTATCCATGTTTTACCGTTTAAGAAGTTAGATGAAACCGTAAGTTCTATTCTAATAGTTTCTTTCATCGCACTTCTCGCCTGTGGAACTCACGTTCGGTTTCTTGCTTCCCTGACAACTACAACCATTAAAAATTTAAATGCAACGTCAATCACCATCTTCTGCTTTCCTTGTTGTAATTTTATTGCCCTTCCTCCTCACTAAAGTCTTCTCATTCTCTTTCACTCCCTGTAACTTCTTGCGTCTTAGCGGCATTATCGCCTTGCTTAGGGTGAAATGATTTAAAAAATTCTTACATTCGCCAAGATATTCCTTTTCATATATTTCAGTTACATAATTTAAGTTTATTAGAATTAAAATATAAAGGGCAACTGGGTTGTAACATTGTGGCCCCTCTCATTGAACCTGTAGAAGAAAATGGATAATAATCCAAAATAAGGAATGAGAACATTTCTTTCTGAAGAAAGATCAATGTTTTAGTTCTGCTATTTCTAGAACAAAGCATTTGATGGACAGCTTTTATCCTTGGGCCCTACATGAAATGAATGCTGCTGCACACTGACAATTTTTAATGTATTTAAAATGTTATTATTTTTTTCATTCAATGCTGGGCGTTTAATGTTTTTTGTTTGTTTGTTTTTTTAACTGTTGTGTGCATTTATATTTGTTTTTCATTTTTTGTCCAAAATTTTTAAGATGAAGTAGTATCATTCCTTGAAGTTTTCGGACTAGCATTCTCATCTTCATTGTCTAAATCAATGGTTCTCAACCTTTCTTTATTCATGACCCCCTTTTGATTGCTGCTCCTATCTGTTTACTTTAACAAAAGCTCATTTTACAATTTCCAGAACTCTCCATATTTCTCGATATAAACTACAAAACTGCTTGTTTTAAAAACCCAACCAGTAAAATGAAATAAAAGTTCAAGGGTTTGTTTTTAATCTGACTATCGGATGGAGGTGTATCTGTTCACTTGTACAGGTGATTGACAGACGTGAGAAACTAATTATTTTATTTCATTTCTTCTACTGGTATTTCCTATCGACAACTCAGCATAATTAATATTGAAAATTAATTTTAAAAAGGGGAGGGAATTCAGCTTGCACCGTGTAAAAAAGGAAATGAATATGAGTGGATATTACGCGGATCATTCAATAAATAAATGGAAGCAATTTAGTAAATAAAGCTCAAAAATATATTTCAATTACATAATTTTAGTTTATTAGAACTAAAATATACAGGAAAGCAGGGTTATAGCACTATGGGCCCTTTTAGTGAACTTGTACCCCCCCCGCCTACGCCAAATACCAACCTTTTTTTCGGTAGCCCTTCCCTCACTAAAATATGTCAGTGCCCCCTTGTGGTCATGTGGGCCACGGTTAAGAACAACTTTTTGTAGTTTCTGGCTGTAATTTAATATTCCATGTCGACTCTGTTCTTTTACTGTCCTTTCTCCTAAGTAAAGTCTTCTCATTCTCTTTCCTTCCCAATAACCCCTTGCATCTTAGTGGTTTTATCGCCTTGCCTGGGGTATAATGATTAAAAAAAATTATACATTCGTCAAGATATTCCTTTTACAATGTCGTTTTAGTTTCTGGCTATAATTTAATATGTCATGTTTTAAGGGAACTTTCGTTTGCTTGTTGCATGTGACATATTGTTCAAACTTTAAAAAAATTGCTTTTACAGCCTAACAAGCTGTACACAAACATTTCTAAACAAAAGGTTTTCGCTTATTTACCAAAGTCAAGAATGAAAACCTATGAACTAGAAAATTGCATCCCCATTTTTTTTTCTTATCTTTTTAGGAAATATGGTAAAAGTGGCACTTTATATGTCTGCTGCTGGTTTCACTCGATGACATTTTTTCTCCTCTTCTCTTCGCCTGCTTTTTACTCTCTCTCTCTCTCTCTCCCTCTCTCTCTCTCTCGTGATTTCTCCTTCTCTCTCTCTCTCTCTCATGATTTCTCCTTCTCTGTCTCTGTCTGTCTGTCTGTCTGTCTGTCTCTCTCTCTCTCTCTCTCTCTCTTGCTTTTTTGGTTCACTTGATAAAAAGAATGAAAGGCAAGTTATTTTTCCTAACGTTGTTAAAACAAAGTAGCGGACCCAGAAGGGATTGTAATAGAGATACTGGTAGCCTTAGATCATTTCGGCATTTACAAGATTACAGTTGTAAATGAAATATACATCAGTGGTGATATACCGGAAGACCTAAGCAGATCCATTTTCATAGAACTGACTAAGAAGCCAGGGGAAAACGAATGAAAATTCCATCCGAAAATCAGCTTAATCAACCATATAACAAAACTTCTAACTGATGTAGAAGAGACTTCAAGCAATAATAATAATAATAATAATAATAATAATAATAATAATAATAATAATCCTAGCGGGTTGTAACATGGCAACCAAGGAAGTTGAAAAACAATCGAAATATAAAGACATGGAATTCGAAATAGAAAAATTGTGAAAATTAAAAACAGGAATAGTACCTGTCATAGATAGGTGTGCTTGGAATGATAAAAAAGGAACACAACAACACACTGAAAAAATCCCTGGAAATCCCAGTTTAAGAGAAATACAAAACTTGTCTTAATAAGTACAGCCCACACACTAAGAAGTACTTTGCCCATATAAAGCTACTGATGTTATGGGAGTTAGAAAAACAAATCATGAAATGTAGCCATAACATTATACCACTGTCTACCTTATTTCTTCCCACGGACTTCGTAGGTAGTGTGACCATAGCAGAAATTGAAATATAATAATAATAATAATAATAATAATAATAATAATAATAGGACCAACGCTTGCTAACAAGAACTTACCAAGCACACATACTGAAAAATTTTAACCCTAAATGCCCATTCTTAGATAAATATCCCAAAACAGTTGACCATCGTATATCAGATTGCACAGTGTTAGCGCCAACTAAATATTAAACACATGATAGAGTGAGCCAATACCGGGGACTGGAAAATATGGAACTTTTACGGAGTGAAAATTGCAAGAAACTTCTATGAACATCGCCCGGACCTGGTTACAGAGATAGGACCTCTAACAATTTTATAGGACTTTACAATGCACGCAAACAGAATAATCAAAGCTAATCTCCCAGACATAGTGATCAAAGCCCATAAGAATAGAATGTGCTTTCTTATTGACATGCCTGTCGCTGCAGATTCTAATGTATCTTTGGAGATCTTCAAAGAACTATCAAAATACAAGGAACCTGAACTGGAAATCTCACATGATGACATCAATAATTCCAGTTGTGGTCGAAGCACTCGGATTGATTGGAAAAGGTTCTAATATACTCATCGAAGAGCTTACTAGTAAAGAAATATAAAAAAAATTGTATTTACAAGTACAGCTCACACATTATGAAGAGCTTTATCTATGTAAAATTTTTGTAATCTTAATTTTTGTTTTGTTTTGTTTTCTACAAAAATGATCAGTAGAAAATGTCATGAAGCCATTTCCGAACTTAGGTCTCTGGTTGGGACTCGGAAGGAAATGTGTATACATCAGGGATCAAAGGAAATAATAATAATAATAATAATAATAATAATAATAATAATAATAATACAAAACAATGTTTCTCCAATAAAACTCGTTCTTATAAGGCAAAGTCCTGATGTGCAAGAACAATTCTTAAACCAGGCGCTGTAACGATTTATTCTAGTACGCTATCTTTTGTCTGTGTAACAAACATAAAGGTTTTGCTTGTTTATTCTTGTTACCCAGTGTAATTATTAGGTTGAGTCATAAATAATTACCGTTTCTGTTCATCAACTTTATTCTTCAAAAATAGACTACATTTTATCCAATTATATATTCAATATTATTTGCAATGACATGTTACCACCCATCAGGCAGCTACCTCTTCGATAGCTTTTGAGTAAAATTACACAGATTTTGATGTTAATATGTTTTCGACGAAATCTTCAATCTGGTCTTCATTAGAGAAGGTTTTCCTCGTAAAAAGTAATTTGCAGCAATCGAAAACAGTTATAACTGATTGGTGGCTCTTATAGAATAGTTCCAATTTTTTTTTCCTGTGGTATTCTTGGATTGCATTGTCATGGAGAAGAACACATTTTTCCTATTGACAAGTGCGGGACGCTTTTTCACCAGACCTTTATGGACACGTTGCTGCTACTGGATGTATAAAAGCGCATTTAATGTTTCAAAGCTTAAGCACTATAAATGGCGATTGCAACACGCATTAACTTTTTTCAGCTTTCTGGGGGTTGGTTGTGGAGATTATACTTTTGCTTTGGGGCTTATGGCCATATCATGTTGAAACATCGATCACCGAAGTTAAGCAACGTTGACCCTGGTCAGTGCCTAGATGAATGACCGCTTGGGATTACAAGGTGATGTAAACTTGGGTGTGCTGGTGGTATAAAGGGCTTACTGCATATCACGTTGAAAGACCGATTCTTGTAAGATCACCGAAGTTAAGTAACATTGAGTCTGGCCAGTAACTAGATGAGTGACCGCTTGGAAATATCAGGTGCTATAAGCTTGGATATGTGCGTAGTGTAATGGATAACGAATTGGAAATCGAAGCCGATCTCTAATTCCAGTCGAATTCGTTATATTCACTTACGTATCAATACCGTTGGGAAAGGTGTGTATCCATCTCTTCTACCCCCATCTATGAGTTAATTAGTAAAACTTGTATCTCGAAAAATTCTTTCAGTCTAAAAATATTATCTGGCTTTAAATAACCTGCAAAGGGCTGATAAACAGTAGAAAACTTATCAATCAAATACTGATTAGCTACATAGCCATGACTTTTACATTTATTTATATTCTCTAGAATATAGATGTACAGAAACTACCGTGTCCATAAAGTGAGGGATCTGTTTATATATGGATTGTAATATAGTATTGATCCCCCACTTTACATCCACATTATAATTTCTTGTTTGTTTATCAAATTCTGATTAGGTATGAATCACCCCGCAACTATTGGTTAATTAGTAAGCACTGTACCACTAAATCATTATTATGTCCAAAAGAAAAAATTCTTACAATCTAGAAATATTCTCTGGCTTTAAATAAACTGCAAAGGGTTAATATACCATAAAAAAGCAATCAATAAAAACCTTTTGCGTTGAACGTTGTCATGTGTAACCCATTTTCCATGACCTTTTAGGATATATTCAAGGAACGCTTATTTAGGAAGATACGTTCGTCATTACAATTGGTTCACAATTCCCCAAAACGGAAATTACTTATCACTCAACCTAATCATATAAAACAGGAGTCGGCAACCCTCGGGCCCTCGGGCCACATCCAGCCTTCGAAGGATTTTTGTCCGGCCCGCCAGCTTAAAACCTGGACAATAATTATGTAATTAATTTGTGGAGCAAATAGTAGAAAAAAATATCAATTGTAGTTAATTGACTTACAATGCGACGAATTTTTGAAATGAAAATTTTATACCGAATCCACTGCTGACTTCTACAAGAAATATTTTTTGACAAGCGGATAAATGTAAAAGCCGATTGAATAATGCGAAAGTGATGGTATCATTAGTTGGAAGTACGTATGCTTGGGAACAACCTTTTTTTTCGGAAATGAAATATACTAAAAGTCGTTTAAGAACAAGGTTGGGTGATGACCACTTGCATTATATTTTGATCCTGTCATCCACAAATATTTCACCTGATGTGGAGAAGTTATCAAACAATAATCAGAAACAAATGTCTCATTAAATAATTTGCCATTTCATTTGTAGTAAAAAAATTTGCATCTTTTGTTTGATTGTGTTATTTGCTATCCTGTTATTCCTGCAGTAAAATAAGGAACCTTGTTTGAATAACATAACATAATGGCTTCTTTGTTTTTTTTTTGTTTTTTTTTTTTCTTTAAACCTCTAGACGAAGACAATCTTCTGGGCGGAGCGGTCTGGGGTCAAGACAATTTATTATGGTACATTTGATATCATGACTCTCCTCTGTGACAAAACTGTCTGTCCCGCACTCTCCAAAAGGTTGCTGACCCCTGGTTTACCCAGTATAACACCCACGTGCAACGTAAATCTTTTACTAATGAAACCTACCATTCGCGCCATGTGTAAACAGTTTTCTTTGTAATGAAAGTGTCATGTGATACGTCGCTGTAATTATGATCGAATCTTTTTTTTTTTTAATAATTTCATCCCAAACAAGGCGATAATGCCACTAAGATTCAAGGAGGTTACTGGAAGGGGAAGAGAAAATGAAAAGTGAGGAGAAAGAAAAATAAAAGAACAGGATTTAAGAAGATAGAAGATGGCGATTGATGTTGCATTTAAAGTTTTGAAGGCTATTATTGTTTGTAATTTGGAAGTTCTGATTTTTAATATAAAGACCTTGAACGACTGAATTTTCGCCTGATGTGGAGAAGTTATCAAACAATAAGCAGAAACAAATGTCTCATTAAATAATTTGCCATTTCGTTTGTAGTAAAAGAATTTGCATCTTTTGTTGATTGTGTTATTTGGTATCCTGTTATTCTTACAATAAAATAAGGAACTTTGTTTAAATAATATAGCATTAACTTCGTTGTTTTTTCCTTAAACTTCTTGACCAAGGTAGCCTTCTGGACAGAGCAATATGAGGTCGAAACAATTTGTTATAATACATTTAATATCATGGCCCTCCTCCGAGAAAATGCACAGCTTTCTGGCCCGCTCTCTCCGACCCCTGATATAAATCAATGTTTTCCCAAACAAATGTATGCGTATAACGCGAAATCCTGAAGTGAGCGAAAATTTCTTAATACTGAAATGGAATCGGTATACGCCATTTAGTATTAAACAGACGCTTTTATTCCAGTAGCAAAGCTATATTGCTTAGTGTTATCCCTCGTTTCATGACCCTCTCTTTCTCTCTCTTTCTCTGTCTGTCTTTCTCTCTCACTCAACCATATCACGTTGAAACACCGATCCCCGTACAATTACCGAAGTTAAGCAACGTCCAATAACATAGCAGATTCTTCTTTGGATTTTATCAAGAATCTCTAAATATATAGCAGGAGCACCAGACAAGATGCGACAGGAATATTCAGTGCATGGACGAATGGTAAACTTATAAATATGTAAGGTAGATTCTGGCAAGAAAATTTTTCTATCACAATGCAGTGAATAAACTTTCTTAACAGCCGACCAAGCAATTGATTCAATATAATCTTTTCGTTTCATTGGAAAACAATAGTCCAAGAAGGTGTAATGAATCATCCTTGTGGGGATCGACATCAGTTCTGCTGATGGAAGGTAAAAAAAGGTCTCTCTCGGATGATTAAAAGAGAGCAGATTCATTTTGGAAGACTTCAAATTAACATGAAGGTACAGTGCTGAAACATTGTCCTTTGAGCAAGTCTCCTACTAGATGTAAAGCTTATTAGAGTTCAAATAGACAGCATGAAATACATCCGTCTGTATATATTGCTTATTGATAACACTAAGCTATATTGCCTAGTGTTATCCCTTGTTTCATTCCCCTCTCTCTCTCTCTCTCTCTCTCTCTCTCTTTCTCTGTCTGCCTCTCTCTCTCTCTCTCACACACACACACACACACTTATCCATATCACGTTGAAGTACTGATTCTCGTACAATCACCGAAGTTAAGCAACGTCAATTAACATAGCAGATTCTTCTTAGGATTTTATCAAGAATCTCTAAAGAGTTTAAATACACAGTATGAAATACATTCGTCTGTATAGTGAACTCAAGCAGATAAGTGCTTGTAAACATGCTCCTGAGAAGAACATATGTGTAAACGCTGCACATAAACATACACACACACATATATATATATATATATATATATATATATATATATATATATATATATATATATATATATATATATATATAATCATTTCATCCCAAACAAGGCAATAAAGTTACTAAGATGCAAGGGGTTACTGATTGTTAGAGAATATGAGAAAAAAGACACTATTAAGGAGAAAGAATAATAAAAAAAAATTAAGAATGCAGAAGATAACAATTGACATTGCATTTAAAATTTTAAAGATCAAAGTTGACTGGGAATCAAGAAGATGGAAGAAATTTCCACAAGCAAGACGTGTGATAGAAGAAACTATTAGCATTGGACTTACAGTTCCATCTAGCCATTTCCACTGTAAAATGACGAGTCCTTGCTGTCAATTTAGTACAGTGCTTAATTTCATAAATTCTAGTTACCAAAGAGAAAAAATCATGAGAACAATTACCACGAAAGGGTTTAAAGAAATGTCGCAGGGAAGCTACATTACGATGATGGACAAGTGACTGAAGGCAAAATACCAGATCAGGACCAATAACATAGCAGATTCTTCTTTGGATTTTATCAAGAATCTCTAAATATACAGCAGGAGCACCAGACAAGATGCGACAGGAATATTCGGTGCATGGACGAATGGTAAACTTATAAATATGTCAGATAGATTCTGAAGAGAAAAATATCTAGTTGACATTTACTTGCTTACATTTAAGGAAAATTCTTGTTAAAATAAATCTTTCTGGTGACAGCGCCGTAGATTTTTTTTTTTTTTTTTACCCAAGTACTTTCGATCTATAATAAGATGATCTTCAAGGGTAAATTTCAAAGGCAATCTTATTGTAACTGCGATATTTGACTGGGCCCTCCATTTATTTATTAGATAGTGTATTTATTTATTTTCGTCTAGCGGCCTGAATATTCGAGAAATGTTACTAAAGATGCATCCTCCGGCAGGATTCGAACCTGCGTCCACCTAGCAGGAAAAACCACCATTAGAGCCGACGTGCTTTAAACCAACGGGTTTCGTCCTCTGATGATCATTATTAAGGCAAATATAAGGATTTTATTTGAAATATGTATTTATGAAGAAAAGTTAAAAAAAAATCGTAAGACTTTCAAAAATTCCGCATCATGTTTTGAATTAATATTCCTATCTTTGAAAATATTAGCTTGACCGAATAATGAATGAAGCGTTTTATTTTCTCCTTTCGCCGTCTGGTTATCTCTCAGATAGGTCAGACATCAACTAAAAAAAAAATCAAATAAAAATTTCAACTGTGGAAATGACCCACGCACCCCTCAAAAAAATGTTTACTCAGAGCATAACCTTTAGCTTTCTCGAAATCACAAGATCAGCGAAATTGGTATTTTACGTTTGGCAAATCGTGTTTTATTCCCAAACGATTCAGTGAAAATGTCCTCAACTCCCAGCAATAGAGAGTCATTTCAGAACGGAACTACACTGGAATAACATTGACCTTATTAGTAAAGGTCGTCCTATCAAGGTGAGTTGAGTGTTGTACGCGTGCACGAGCGTCTTTTCTATTAATATGTATACTTCTATGCAAACGAGTAGTCTGGTACAAGGCTATAGAAATGGAACGCTTAATGAGAACCAAAATCGGTGGAATAGGCCCAATAGACGCGACTGTTAATTACTGTTCTTCGTTAGCCATGCTCAACATGTTTTATATTTTTTTTATATTATGTTTTAAGCGCATGGAAGTGCCTACATCATAAAACCGTATTTCAAGGCGATCATGGTTATATGTTAATACGTTTCTGCATTTATAAGTGGATCAATATACTTATATATATATATATATATATATATATATATATATATATATGTATATATATATATATATATATATATATATATATCAGAGATAGAGTGAATAGTGCTCAATATCAGAGATAGAGCGGATGTAAATAAAAGAAAATGGACATTAAATTCAACACCCAGCAGCGACAGTCTGTTTCATGCTTATACGCAATTGTCAGCCATGGGTATTGTGTCTATGCATGAAACAGACTGTCGGTGTTGGGTGTTGACTACAATGTTCACTTTTATATATATATATATATATATATATATATATATATATATATATATATATATATATATATAGTGTATTGGGGCAACAGATCATTATTTAAACATATAATGTTAAATGTAACAGACAACGAATGTCTATTATGTTTGATCATAAGCCGTTCTAAACTTCTTATGGTTGCTATAATTTCGGGTTAAATTTTTTTGTCGTTATTTTCACCCGAAATTAAAGCAATCATACGAAGTTTAAAACGGCTCATGATCAAATATAGTTGAGAGTCATTGTCTGTTATATTTAACAATATATGTTTAAATATATATATATATGTGTGTGTGTGTGTGTGTGTGTGTGTGTATGTGTGTGTGTGTGTGTGTGTGTGTGTGTGTGTGTGTGTTTCATTGACGATGACTGAAAAGATACTGCGGTTAAGTTTTTTTCTTCAATTTTACTTGTGTTCGCACAAGTGTTTTCTATCATGCGCATAAAGTGTGTAAATTGCCCAAATGCCCTGCCAATACACGATAGCATTAAAGTTCACAACTGACTGTGTTTGGAAAATAAGACACTCCCATCACTCTACAAACATATATAAAAAAATCTACACATTCAGTTAAAAAAATAAAAACATCCTTGATAATGGCTAATAGAATAGCCAAAAGTGGTCAGATATATAAAACATTTGGCCAGTTTTTAAACACTTTATATCCAGAAAAGAAAACACTTATACAAACACAAGAAAAATTAAATAAAATGTTAATGGCGTTACCTTGTCAGTCATTTTTAAAGAAACTTGTATAAAAGAGGGTTTGCTGCCCAAATATACTGTTGGTCTCAAACATAAGAGAAAAAAATGTTCAAAGTCAATCATAGCGGGAACTGATTTGATTTTAACTGATGCAGAACTGATACCGCACAAGTAGAGATTTGGCTTGACAACTTGTTCTGATTTGAATCTTTTTGCAAGATTTTGTGCTTAAAGTCTGTTTCATTTGAAACCAGATGCTCTAAATAAAACATATGTGGAAGGTTAGTTCACTTGAATTACTAAGGGTCATTCGAGAGAAACAACCATATTAATGTTCCCTTCTTAAAGAGAGGGTAATGTTGACCTCGTTTTACAAAGTGAGACTTTTATTTATTTCAATATATATATATATATATATATATATATATATATATATATATATATATATATAGTCTTAAGATGTGCTATATTTATGGGATAAAGTGCTCAATATCAGAAATAGAGCGTGTGTAAATATAAAAGTGAACATAGAAGTCAACACTTAGAGGCGACAGTCTGTTTCATGCTAGATGCAACCGTGAGGCCACGAGTGCTGTTATTTTTCTCGGCTATTTATATATATACAGGTCAGTAGTGCATTGTGGGTAGTCTATTTTGGCGGTTATTTTACCGGAAGTCCTTTATTTGTTTATTTATTTATTTGGGTTAAATTATTTTGCTTGTTTTTATTTTTATTTTTTATTTTTATTTCTTATCTTATATATTTATTTATTTTATTTTATTTTAATCGGTGTTTTTATTAACGTGGTAAAAATTTGTTTATATCGCTTATTTAATAGTTTTGTTTTGGTTTGGGAAGATAATTAAAGCTATTTATTCAATTTTGGGGTAGATTGTTGTAGTTTATTCTAACTATTATTTTGGCGGGAGCAGTTTTTAATTTGTTGATTACTTCATGTATTTATTTGGATTGATTATCTCTATTTGTTTTTTCTAACGGTTAGTTTATCGGGATCGGTTTGTCTATTTATTTATTTGGATGATTTTAGGTCAATTTATTTTACTTGTTATTTACTTGTTATTATTTATTTGTTATACCGTATATTTTCTCTTTTTGGTTTTCAATTTTTAAGTAACGTAGTATTTTTTTTATCGTTATATAACAGTTATAGCTATTTTTTCGTCCGATATTTTGGTTTGATTTTTATAGTCTAATATTTTGGTCATAATGGTTTGCTAATTTGTCTATTATTTACTTTGTTTATTTGGGTTCAATTGTTTATTTTTATTCTATTTCGTCTATTCTTACATGTGTGATTTGGTAATTTCTTTGGGTTAATTAATTTTGCTTATTTTATGATTTAGTTTATTTATTTATTTATTTTATTTTATTTTTTCCATTTTCGATTTTTAAGTAACGTAGTAAAAATTTGTTTTCATGTCTGCATTTTGAGATGAGCTCAGATCTTTTATTTAATAATTTATTTTGGTCTGAGAAAGTAATGATAGCTATTTTTTCCTCCAAGCAAAGTTTGCAAGTTTTTGATTGGTTGTTGTAGGCTGATGATCTTTTCCTTATTTTCCAAGCTATTTTTGGTGTGATGTGCGCTTTGTTTTTAATTTCCCAGATATACTTAGAAAGCATTGTACTGTTCGCATATTATATTGAGGCATTCGGATGTGTAGTCGCACATAGGAGCTTTGATTCAGCGAAACAGTACTGTTTTCGAATTATATATATATATATATATATATATATATATATACCAATTGGTGGGGATAATTCCAAGGAGGACATTAATCCAAAGAGAGCTCAATATAAGTAAAAGAGCAATATAATAACTTGAAGTGTTGATTCTGTTTTATATGGTTACTAACTTGTATGCATACGTGTAATCACATTTTTGTATATGGTCATTTATGTGATTGTCTTGCCTACATCATTTATAGTTTTATATTATTAATATTATTTTGATATTAATATTATTGATAGCATTATATTTATTATTTTTATACTTATCTATATTTTTTAAATTGTTCTTTAATTTTTTATTTATTTATCTCTTGATTTATTTAATTATTTATTTTTATTTCTTATATTATTTAAATTTGTTATTTTATTTAATTTATTTTATTGATGTTGAATATTATTATTATTATTAATAATTTGAAATTGTGATTATTATAATGCTATGATGAGTTTTTTCTGTCTGACATATTACTGTATCTCTTTCAATTCTGATTACCCCCTCCCTTAGCCAGTATATTAATTTGTTCATCCATTTAAGGAAAAATTCGTTTCTAGGTAAACCTATCGGCTCATCTTTATTTCATCCTTCTTTCCGTTCTTTTCTTTCCCTCCTCATCTCTCCTCTCTTTCTTCCTCTCATTATTCTCCTCCCTCTCTCTCTCTCTCTCTCTCTCTCTCTCTCTCTTAACTAATTTTTAAAAAATTTTATATTGAAATTTTTTTCTTTCTGTTTTATTATAAAAATATTACCTTTTCGTTTTTCTTTCTTTTTTCCTCTCCCTCTTCCTTTTGTTTGGACAAATAATTTCATTTCTAAAAAAACCTCAGTCTGAAGAGATGGATATTTAAATATATTCATGAAATAAATTATAACCGAAATGGATTTACTTATATATATATATATATATATATATATATATATATATAAAAGTAAAAACAATCCTTAAAAATCCATTTCGGTTATAATATAGATAGATAGATAGATAGATAGATAGATAGATAGATAGATATGATTTAAAAATCTTATTGCTGAATTGTTATTTTCTTTTATCAAAATAAATATTGTTTAAAAAATGGCTGATAATTATGCACGAACCTAATAGAAATAAATGTGAAAACAATTTTTTCTTCATAAATTTATAAACATGTTCTAAATTATTAAAGTATGTGAACCAACTAAAAGGGAATCCTTATTACTTAACATTTTATAAAGTTCGAATCAATTGGCAATAAGTAGATATTTTACCAACCATTCCAATAAGCAATATAATAATTAATTAACGTAAACAAACAATATAATAAATAATGTGGCAGCAATATTTAAAGCAAGGACGAACGATAGATTTATGAATATGTAAGATAGATTCTGGCGAAAAAAATGGATAGCATAACGTAGTGAAACAACTTTCCTAGCTGCAGTCTTAGCAATTGATTCAAAACTGATTCGAAAATATGCAAGGTGTCACTCTCCTGGAGGTTAGCATCAGCCATGCTGATAGAAGGTAAAAAAGTTTTCTCTCAGATGATTAAAAGAGAGTAGTTTCGTTTTTGAGGCGTTAAAGTTAACAAGCCACTCCTTGCCCCAGTTAACGACGTAATGTAGGTCATTTTTGAGTCAACTGACAATTTGATCTGAACCTATTAGACTTGCTATTAAGACAGGAATAAATAGTTGTATCATCAGCATAGATACCGAGTTGAGAACTGACGACATCAGGAAGTCATTTAAGAAAATTAGAAATAACGTAAGTGCAAGGATAGAGCCATGATAAACACCTGCATTTATGCAAAAAAAAAAAAAATCTAGAAGAGTGACCATTCAAGACAACCTTCATTTCGTGATTTGATATTCACATATGCTTGTCAATATTTCCAGCTATATGTTTTCAGATTTGTGTCATGTATTTTTGCTTTATCAGCAGGGCACATTCAGTTTGTCATTTGAAAGTGTTCGAGACCTTGTACAGGATGTCTCCAAAGTCTGGGAACATAGTCACCCATCTAGATACTGATCAGGCTCGACATTGCTTAACTTCAGCCATTTTTTCTGATGGCCGTTGGAGAAAAAAGATGGGTTGTTGTTGGGAAGGTTCAATCTCTACTTTCATAGCTTACAGCCACATCACGTTGAAACAGCGGTTCCCGTACGATAACAAAAGTTAAGTAATGTCGCGCCTGATCAGTATCTAGATGGGTGACTACTTGGGAAGTGTTGTAAGCTTGGATGTGCGGCTGGTGTGATGTGGAAATCGGAGAGGCGAAAATTTTAGCGGATTTTGACGTAACTCTTCTTTTTTTTTTTCCCCTCCAAATCCGTTATAATTTTTTGTTCATGCTAAGTCTCGAAAAAAACACTCTATAAAATTCACTATCTTTTATCCATAATGTTGAATGTGTTAAAATTATTCAACTTTCTAACAAGAAAAATCTTAAATTGATGTTAAAAATTGCCGCAAAAACATTGTCGATTTATTCAAAATGTCGTCATTTGTATTTTATACATTATATTTACTCTCAATTTTTCTAATCGAACCTATATTGCATATAAGTCATTACTGTACATAATTAAGTTACAATAAAATTTTGTATTTATATGAATACTACCTTATTAAAATTGAGATTTAGTAGAGTAGTAGCCCCAGTATCACAGATTTGGGGGTCACAAGACCCTTACACTGGCTCTGAATACATGTAAACTGTAATTACTAAGAAATACACATTTTTGTTCCATAAAATATTTAATTGCAACCTTTTTTCCATATGTATCTTTTTTTAATTTTATTTATTCGTTATGAAAATAAATGATCGCATTGTGGTTGTGGCTGGGTCCCCTTTGTCTCCTGTATCATAGATTTGGTGGGGAACGAAACCCTTGCACCGATCCTGTTTGAATCCAACTGTTTATTAAAATTCCATGACTGCTAACAATGCATTCATAAAAAATGAATGTTTATTGATCTTGATTATGTATCAGCATTATATTAGATGTTTTTATATTTCAGATAATTGAAAGAATTTTCGTCTTATTTACTATCCCGATGATCATTTAAGAGACAATATCTTTCATTCTTCTTCCATGTGCCCTGTCCATTCAGGACGTGAGCGACCATGGCTCTCCACAACTGCTTGTCTTTTGTAACTCTTAGTAAATTTTGTTTTTTGGCAATCTCTTCGAAACCCTATTCCGCCATCCATTTAGACAAGCATATTCTTCTTCTTCTTCTTCTTCTTCTTCTTCTTCTTCTTCTTCTTCTTCACTTCCTCCTCCTCCTACTTCCTTTTCTTTTTCTTCACTTCCTCCTCCTCCTCCTACTTCTTCTTCTTCTTCTTCACTTCTTCCTCCGCCTACTCCTTCTTCTTCTTCTTCTTCTTCTTCTTCTTCTTCTTCTTCTTCTTCTTCTTCTTCTTCTTCTTCTTCTATGTGCTATGTTCCTTCAGAACGTTGGCGATCATGACTCGCCACAATTTCCTTTTTGTAAATTTCATCTTTTTTTCTTTCTCTCCAAAATTCTGTTCTATTATCCATTTACACAAGATAGGTAAGTCTATTTTCTGCTGTCCCTTTTGACTTCAATACATTCTGTGAGTGTCGAATTTCCCAAGCCGTCTTTCATCGTTATGTAACCTAGAAATTTTAGCTGGCTCTTTCTTTTTGTTTCCGTTTCCTCTAAAATTTAGCTGTTGCTCACATCTTCAGTCTATGGTATTCTCAGCATCCTTCTGTAGAACCACATTTCTGTTGATTCGTCTTTTCTTCATCTGTGATTGTACCAATTCCTTTTTTCTTCATCTGTGATTGTACCAATTCCTTTATTATTTTCTCATTTCTTTTTCCTCCTCGGCTTGTTTGTCTTTGTCATAGGAAATGAATCACATTATTTCAAATAAACACATTTCTAGATACATTTGTCTCCTAGTCATGTGATGCAAAGAGAGCATGATGGGAAGGAAAAAAACAGAAGGCAAGTGATAGAGTCAAAGGAGAAATGGATGGGAACAGCAGACAGAGGAAATGGCCAGTTTATGGTGCTGACTGATGAGCTCTTGTTCTGTTTAGCATCCTCTGCTCATTGGCAGGAAATTGTCACAAGACCTGAAAATACTAACTGGTACTTACAAGGAAGTCTTTAACCCTTTTCCAGCAACCAGAACCACACACTGTTTCTGGATGAAAGTTACCAAAGTAAAGTAGTTATTTTAGCAATTACGTGTTTTGTTTTGTTTTTGTTTGTTTTTTTGTTTTTTGGGGGTTTTTTTGCGTTGAGTCGCCACCCTTTGGAACTTATCCACACGATCTGGACAGATTGATGAAATATAGCAAACTACAGGATTCCATACTACCCGCTTTCCTCTTTCTACTTCCCTCCCCCAAATTTACTACTCGTATTTGTTACAGAAATTATTAAGTCCCTGGTCTCAAATTACCAAGGACGAGTATATGTCAAGTTCTTTGAAATACAGTTCTACCATACGACCATATCACTTTGAAACACCGGTTTTCATATTATCACCGAAGTTAAGCAACATCAATTCTGGTCAGTTACTAGATGGGTAACCACTTAGGAATACCAGATGCTGTAAGTTTGGATTTTCGGTTAGCGTAATGGATAACGACTCGGAGTTCGAAAGTCAAGTTCCAGTTCCAGTTGGGTTCATTATATTCACTTATACGCAAATAACTTTAGGAAAGGTAGAATCCACCTCTTCTCCCCTCCAGCTATGGGTTAATTAGTCGGACTCGTAACAGTAAAAATCATTATTATCTCCAAAAAATTCTTACAATCTAAAAGATATTTCTTAGCCTTAAATAATAAGCAAAAGGTTTATACGCCGTAAAGAAAAAAAAATTCAATCAAACCCAAGTAGTACCACGTCATTGTATTAAGAAGGGTAGAATAAATTGGTAATAAATGTCGGTGCCTGCAGCAATTAACATGAGACTGGTCATTTTTACCTCCACCTACACACATGTGTAGAGCTCCACATTATTATCCTGTATCGGATTCGCTATTGTGGGAAAGTAACTAAAAGTGAAAACGCCTCTTTTCAAAAGTACAATACTATATTTAGTTCTGATTATTATTTGTGTGTGTGTGTGTGTGTGTGTGTGTGTGTGCGTGTGCATGTATTTTGTTACTTTTTTTAAGCATATCACCCCAAGTAAGGCGTGGGTGCCATTAGTACGCAAGGGGTTACAGAAATTGAGATCAGAGGGTGTTTGAGGAAAGGATATAGAGAAGGACGTGGATCAGGATCAAGGCATTAGAAGATGTCGACTGACATTATATTTGAATATTTGAAGATAATAGCTATCAGGGAAGCAAGGAAGGGAGCTCCACAGGCGGGAAGTACGAGAGAAGAAACTGTTGGAGTAGAATAGACGGTTACATTTAACCGTTTCGACAATGAAAAGGTGGGAATGAGATGCCAACCTAGTAGGTCGCTTAAATTCATGCAGTCTGGGAACCAGAGACAGTAGCTCGGCAGAACAGTTGCCATGAAAATACTTGTAGAAAAGTCAAAGGGAAGCCACAGTACGTCTGTGAGAGAGTGGCTGTAGACGAGATGCCAGAATAAAACCTATTACATTGCATATCCGTCTCTGGATTTTGTCGAGGACCTCGAGATGAACCGCGAGAGCACCAGACCATATATGGCACCAGTATTTAATTATGAATAAAAGAATTTAATCAAATCCCGTTAATTTGAAAATAAACATTGTTACTATATTATTTTTAGTGGGTATACATGTTTGAGTACACACCAAGTAACCCTGTTTTTTGTCATTTTCTTAAACGGTTAAATTATTAAAACTGTTAAATTATTAGATTGAGAAATCCAACTAAATATATGTGCCTCACAATCGGATAACAGAGATAATATTCCCATAGCCAAAGTATGGCACTGCCAATTTGGCCACGGGAGACAACTTTGATAAAGTTCAGTTACCTATTTAAGGAAATATAGAAGGTTCATGTTGTACAAGAGTAGTGGGTATTGCGGGTGTCTGCTGGTCGGGTGTTTGAGTTGGAAAACTCGTGTCTCCTGGAATGTTTATCCCACAATAAAAATGGCGGACTTGCATGTGCGTAATAAAATACAAAGAAACAACTAAAACCAATATATATATACAAACAAACAAATGATAATGCATTATTAACAAAACAAAAAACATTATTGGGAGCGACAAGGACAATGATATTGTATGTATGTGACAAAATGAACATTCATGAAAACATTTAAAGACTAGTGAATTGTTCGTGTATGTAAAATGTGTGTAGTAGTCCAAGAGAAAATGAAGTAAAATGAAGTTGCGTATGTACATCTGAGTGCGTTTCTGTATGCATTTCTGTGTGCGTTTCTGTGTGCGTTTCCCAATGTGAAACGCGTGTCTAAAGAAAATAGGAAAAAGCGTGTCTAAAGAAAATAGGAAAAAGAGAATGATAGAAAATATTACAATGTATTTATAGGTTCAGAAAGCGTCCGCTAGTGGCGTTTTTTTTTAGTTAGGAAAGTAAGTGGGGTTAACTCCACAATGGTTACGTTAAGGGGCAGTTTATACGAATAGGAGGGGAAGATAACGGTTAACTCTAGACTTGAACAGGTTAAGATTTTAGTAATTGAGGAAACATCCTCTTGGGAGTCGGTTCTACAGGGTAGTGGTTCTCGGGAAGAAGCTATTCAAGTGGAACTTACTTCTCACCAATGGAATACGGAGGTGGTTTGGGTGGTTTGCTAGAATGTGCGTAGCCTGGCGAGTCCTAGCCGTGAAGGTTAAGCCTGGTGGAACCAAGGAATGTAGTTATTCTGAGCACGTTCCATGGAAGTTCCAATAGAGCAGTGAGAAGCTGGCCACGTCCCGCCTATGTGAGAGAGGTTGGAAAATAATTCGTTACCCACAAGTACTCAGAGACGCTTTTGAACCCTATCGAGACTGGAAATTCTACGAATCTATATCGATCTCCATTTTTGTACCCAAAACATAAACACAATATTTTTTTAATATCTCTCTATATTTCTGAGATGAGGTATTATGTACATTATTTACATTATTTGGACTATTGTCCTCATCTTTGTCGCCATATTTATTACAACGTTTCAGGCCTCAAAAATCCCCTGAGCCAACCAAGCGTAGAAATGAATACAATATGGGAACCAGTAATAAGGAGTGCCAGAGAAAAGCGATAACAACAAAGTTGCAATATGAGCTCTGGTAAAAACATGAAATGATAACAGCAAAAATTGCAATATGAGCACTGGTAAAAAATGATTGCTGAAGACATTAGGTTTATAATACCCAGAAATTCATACACAGATGTCCTCAAGGCACAGTGGATAAAGGCGTTGGTTAGATCCAGTGACAGGGCCCAAAGAGTATGAGTTCAATACCCGGTTAAGGCAGTGGAGAACTTTCAGAGGGAAATTAACAGGAGATAACTGACATCCATTAAAAACATGGTACGTGGAACTAGAACAGTCTACCCCAGTGAGCGAAATAAAGGGTCCAGTTCAACATTCCAACCACCTGAAGAAGGTCGGAGCGTACAACGGCCGAAATGTTGTAATAAATATATATATATATATATATATATATATATATACACAGGGTGCGATGGATAAATGTCGATTAAATTAAGAAAAAATGAAAATAACATTGACATCTCATTTTAACACATATATTTACCAAAATTGCACAGAAATGATCTTGAAATACTAAATCTATTCAATAATTTAAAATAACCACGGCCTCCAGACGACTTCAGAATCTCCTGCAACTCTTCTCGACGGTCTCTTTCTTTAAGTTGGTGAATGCTACCATAACCCTTGCCTTCAGTTCATCTTTGGTGACACAAGGAGTTTTGTTGGTCACAACTGCGCCCCACACATAACACTGAAGGGGGTTGCAGTCTGGGGAGTTCAGTTACCAGATGTTTGGGGTGATGTGGTTGCAGAAATTATCTGACAGCCATGACTGGGTTCTCCTGCTTGTGTGACACGGTGAAGAGTCCTGTTGTCAGACATAGGGTCTTCCAGAAGCCAGAGCAGCACTACCTCCTACCTCAAGGCACTTAATGTAGACCTCCGTTTCAAGTCTGAGGACCTCACCAACAAATTAAGGAGTCCTTTTCTTATCAGAACGATCAGAGTTAGTTTTTCGAGTTACCGAACCTTTGTAGTCACCTTTACACTCATCGAACTCTTACCGAATCCTCTGCATTGTCCTCAGATTGACACCAAAACACTCTGAAATGTTTGTAATGGAGCTTCCGGCGCGAATACGAAGCAGTCCAGCATGCCGTTTCCAAATGTTTGCCAGAGTGAATTACGTCATGCAAGCAACGCACATGCGCGAAATTTAAAATAAAAGGTGGCCAACAATTTACCCTCACACCCTATATATATGATGAAATATAGTTTTAAGGTGTGCTATATTTATGGGATAAAGTGCTCAATATCAGAGACAGAGCGTGTGTAAATATAAAAGTGAACCTGACGATTGCGTCTAGCATGAAAGAGTCTATCGCCTTTGAGTTCATGTTTATATATATATATATATATATATATATATATATATATATATATATATATATATATAGTCTGTCTGTGGATCACACACACACACATATATGTTTTCTTAGTATATTTATAAATATGGCAATTCTAATGAGCTTTCGTTTTTGGTACCTCGAACTTATGAATTCAACCATATTATTTGATTGGTAGCTAGGTCTCATCATGGTACTGTTAAAATCGATAAACCTAACCATATGTTGTAACAGTTACAAAATATACATAATATCTTACATTAATTGCACAACTCCAAGTTACATGGAGAAGCAATTTTCAAGTGCTTGAAATATTATATCTATTTTTATTTATATTTTGCGTTGACACAGTTTTTTTTTAAGTTCTCTGGTTCACGCAAGATATACTGTTGTTGGGGTGGAATATTATTGGAGTTAAAATATTTAAATGAATTGTAGTTCAGTTTTAAATTTGAATTTAAGCTCAGATTAACATTTAAGATTGAAAATAAGGTTGGAAATAAGAAATATTCTAAATAAGAGAGATGATGGTTTTGAAAACGTAAGTAAAGAAAAAATATTTACCCATTCGGTTATATATATTTACGTATATTGTGTGTATTAAAATTAAATATTAGGGGAAGGTGCATGTTCAATGTGCAAACAAGAAAGATAGAAGCCTACGAACGTTTATTACTTTTTTATGCTGACTGTAGTGAACACAGTTATCAAAGTCCATGGGTATGTCCATTTTCTTTTTCTTTTTTTCTTTTTTTTCTTTTGTTTGTTCGGGCGTTAGGATAACAATGGTCAAAATGACGGAGATCAAGTCAGCTTTGCACTGAGTTGGAACGACCAATTCACTTACTTCATGTGTATGGCTGCCGAAACACGTCCAAACAATGTCGTTGGAAAGTGAACAAAAAAAGTTCAATCGTCAGTGGACTGGGGAAACTAACATTACCCAGTGGAAACGTAATTACCACGGGGTTCCCAACTTGAAGCAAAGCGGAGAAAGAGAGTGAGACACGAAATTTCTTTTTTTTATAGTCTCCAACAACACCATCTAACGATGTTTTTCAAAGCCATGCTGGGTAATCATATTTCCGGTTCCTTTACTTTTAGCATCATGGGAAAATGTATTTCTTTTTCTTTTTATTATTATATATTATTATTCTTATTTCATTTATCGATTTTACTTAATTTTCCCACACACTTCTCGCTCGTGGAACTCTATTCCGACTTCTTGCTTTCTAGTCAAATTTGATCTTCAAATGTTTAAGTGTAATGTCTATCGTCATCTTCTGTCTCCTCAATTCCTGTTCTTTTATTGTCCTATCTCTTTAATATTTTTTTCTTTTATGGCACATTTCCATTATTATTTTTTCTCGAGTGCGCACATCGGTAAGCGAAATAAGCACTATTTAAAAAAAAAAAAAAAAAAAAACGAGACGTCTATTGAAATACGGGTATCCACTAAAAATAATGTTTGAAGCAATAAAAATATACCGGACTCAAAAATAAAATCTATTAATTCTTTAGAAATTACATGTAACGAAAGTTACATGTAGCTCACAAAAGAAGAGAAGGGAACAATTATACTTACATTTATACAGATAGCTGAAAAAAGAGAGACATGTGTGTGTGCCCGTGAGTGTGTGTGTGTATGCGTGTGTGTGTGTGTAATGTGCTTGTGTGAAATCTTAGACGAATGCTGTTCGGAGAGCGTTTCTCTGTAGATGAAATAAACACTGTTTAAAATAAACGGAGCGTCTACTCAAACACTGTTATCCACTGAAAAATAAAGTTTGAATTAATAAAAATAGATATTTGTATATAAAAAAAAAAAAAACCCTCGACATCCCTTCTTCTAGAAAGACAGTCTCTTTGTTTGCTACACTACGAACTATTAAATGGGTAATTTTTCAAAAATTCCCTGCATAGAAATTATTAAAAGAAAAAAAAAAGAAGAAAGATTATTAAATATTAAAATTTTGCATGTAGCTTTTTATATGCTCTGCTATTCTAACCAGAAAACTCAACTTGGTTGTTATATTCATTACGTTTCGGCCATTGTACCCTCTGGCCTTCTTCAGATGTCGTTCTTTGTACTCACCAATTTTCTTGGAATTTTGAACTGAACCCTTTATTCAATCTACAGAATTCTATTCCGACTTCTTGCTTTCTAGTCAAATTTGATCTTCAAATGTTTAAGTCTAATGTCTATCGTCATCTTCTGTCTCCTCAATTCCTGTTCTTTTATTGTCCTATCTCTTTAATATTTTTTTCTTTTATGGCACATTTCCTTTATTATTTTTTCTCGAGTGCGCACATCGGTAAGCGAAATAAGCACTATTTAAAAAAAAAAAAAAAAAAAACGAGACGTCTATTGAAATACGGGTATCCACTAAAAATAATGTTTGAAGCAATAATTTATTCAATCTACAGAAAGAGATTGTTCTCATTCATCTTTCCATGCTTAGAGAATATTTCATATCAGTCAAAAAAGAAGAATCTACAATGTTATTGTTTCCGATCTCGGTCAAACTCCCACCGCCATAAAAGAGCTTCCCTGTGCATTTCTATAAATATTTTTCTTATGCATTATTAAGTTTACCATTCGTTTATGCACTTAATATCTCTGTCAAATATCTGCTCTGGTGCTTCTGCTATGTATTTAGAGATTCTTGATAAAATCCAATAAAAAATCTGCAATGTTATTGGTCCTGACCTGGCATATCAACTTCAGTCACTTTCCCACCGTAGCTTCCCTGAGCCTTAACCTATAAATACTTTTATGATAATTGTTCTGATGAACTTTCCGCTATGGTAACTAGACTTTATGAATTTAAGCGCAGTACTAGATTGGCGGAAAGGTCTCATTATTTTACAGTTGAAATCGCTAGATGTAACTGTAAGGTCTATGCTGTTTCTTTTCTCACGCTTCTCGCTTGTGGAACCCTCTTTCGGCTTCTTGCTTTCCAGTCAATTTTGATCTTCAAAAATTTAAATGCAATGTCAATCGTTATCTTCTGTCTTCTTAATTCCTGCTGTCTTATTTTTCTTTCTCCTTAATATTTTTCTCATATTCTCTCACACTCGCTAATTCCTTACATCTTAGTGGCTTTATTGCCATGTTTTGGGTGAAATGATTAAAAAAAAAAAGTCCTGTACCTCTTGCTGATTTGAATCTCTCTGAAAGGGCTGTGTTCTCTGATGAGGAAGTCGGTTATAACAACTTCCTGTCCCTTGTAGCTCTTAATGAATTTTGTCTTTTGTTATTTCTCCTAAACCCTGTCCTGCTATTCATTTACACAAGCTCACTATGTTATACAATGTTTTCCTTTGTCCATCTTACCTTCAATATGTCCTGTCAGTATCGAATTTTCCAAGCCCTCTTTCCTCATTATGTGCTCTATAAACCTCAACTGTCTCTTTCTGATGCTATGTATACGCTTCCTTTTTGTTTCCATTTTCTCTAAAACTTCCGCGTTGCTCACGTGTTGAACATGGACCGCCATAGTATTCTCAGCATCCTTATGTAGAGCCATATTTCTGTTGCTTCAAGTCTCTTCTTCATCTGCGAGAAAACTGTCCACTGCCATATAAGAGGACTGATATTACACAACAGTTCAGTACTCGTGTTTTTGTTTCTAACGAAATTTTTCTGTTTCCTATCATGTTTTCTGCTTCTTAGCTTTTGGAAGGCATCTTTCGCTAATGCGTCTTCGGATTTCAGTGCCGCACATTCTGTTTTCCGTTAAAACACTTCCCAGATATTTAAATTGTTGTACTTGTTTGATTTTGGTATCTCCGATTTGTAATTTTCATTAAAACGTTGTTGCTCACAAGTTTGGTCTATGGTATCCACAGCAATGACAATTGCTAATCTGAAAATTTTCTGATAATAATTTGCAAAAATAGTTGTGCATTCTGAATTTTAACTTTTTTGTTTAATTTGTTTTTGTCTTTTTTTATTAAATATATATTTTTAAATTCTATGAAATATATATTCTTAAATTTATGAAATATATATTTTTAAATTTTATGAAATATATAATTTTAAATTTATGAAATGTATATTTTTAAATTTTATGAAATACTTACTTTTAAATTTTGTGAAATATACATTTTTAAATTTTTTGAAATATATATTTTTTTTAAATTTATGAAATATATATTTTTTTCAATTTTATGAAATATATATTTTTAAATTTTTGAATTATATATTTTTAAATTTATGAAATATATTTTTAAAATTTTATGAAATATATATTTTTAAATTTTATGAAATATTTATATATTTGATTTAAATTTGTTTCTTTTTTAATCCTTGTTGTTGATGCGTATTTATTTATCTATTTTTTCTATTTTTTTATTTTTCAGAATGACATGTTACCAAAGACAGACACGATATTCGTCCCAGTCAGTTTTGAAAAAAATATATCTGGAGAAGAAAGGTGGGGAAAAGGCTCGTTATTAAAAAAATGTTTTAATTCCTAAAATATATAATTAATTATATTTTATTCATCACAGAATAAAACAAAAAAGCATTTTTAAACAATAAGACAATATTTGGAGTTAAACGTATCGACTGGAAGGATCTTCAAATACGTGCTTTAAAAAAAAATGGACATAATTCTTTCCTTTTAAATATATCCAAACTTTCTGATCTCAGCATAAGTAAATTTGTAGAAATATTCATAACGCGAAACACACAGTATGGAAATCACCTACAAGTGTAAAAATATATAACAAATATATACTGCAATAGACTTTTACATATATAAATAAAACATATTTCACTAGTATTCTTGTGTAATAGAATGTCAATGTTTTTACATTAAAAATCAAATATGATCAAAAATCAAATGACGAAAATTACTTATATATAAAATATTTGTGTTCAACTTATTAAATATAAACATATATATAAAACTTATAATTTTACTATTCAAATTCAGATATACAAATTCACACGTTCATTAAAAGATTAAAAAAGACTTCAAAAAATATATACATATATACGCATATATATGTGTATTATAAACGAAATTTAGACATTTACTCACACGTATATATATATTAAAATATCAAAATCTCATTTATATATATATATATATATATATATATATATATATATATATATATATAGTGAATAGCGATATCATCTCAAAATCATAAAATATACAAATGCATGCTTTTAATTAGACAAATAATTTACAAAGACTTGTTTATTTATCATTTTAAAAACTATGGGCGTACATAAAACTAGTTATCGTCTTTTCCTAAGCTGAAATTCTTGAGTTGAAAACGCATCATTCTGAACCATTTTTTTTTATTTAAAAGAAACAAAGAGTGGTTTAAATACTGAAAAGTAAATTTTGCAAATTCAAAATGAGTTCTTCCGAGGATTCCAACATCACAGAAAGAAAAGATGGAATAAATCAATCTGAAAAAGGTCAATCTGAAGATGGGGTAAAAAACGAAGCAAAAATTGATGTCAAAGGTCAAATTCAAATGAAAAGTGAGGAGAAAGATGAAATCAAAAGCGGGGCCAAAGGTGAAACGAAAGCTGATGTAAAAAACGAAGCAAAAAGTGCTGTTAAGGATCAAACGAAAATTAAAGATGAAGAGAAAGGTGAGCTCAAAATTGAGGTCAAGGGTCAGTCCAAAAACGAAACCAAAGGTCAAGCTAAAAATGAAGCCAAATGTCAAAACAAAAGTGAAGCCAAAAGCCAAACCAAAGATGAAGTTAAAACTGAATTAAGAAATGAAAGCAAAGGTCAAAACAAAAACGAGGTTAAAGGACAAGCCAAAGGCCAAGTCAAAGGCGAGGGCAAAGGGCAAGCGAAAGCTGAAGGGAACGCTGAAGTAAAAAATGAGAGCAAAAGTGAAAGCAAAGTCGAGGTGAAAGGTGAAACAAGTGAGGTCAAAGGACAAACTAAAAGTGAGGTCAGAGGTGAATTGAAAAGTGAGGTTAAAAATGAAGGCAAAGTTGAAATCAGATCCGACCCTAAACCCGAGGCAAAGGCGGAAACAAAACTCCCAGCCCGGCCCAAATCTGATAGCCATCCAGGAACGTCAAGTGTCGGCAATCTGCGTTTCATCAATGATGAATTACGGAACCACGTAACGAAACTGCGCAACCAATTGGAGGCTGAGAAGGGAAATTTGAAACAGGCCCATCGTCAAAAGGTCCTTGAAATCAAAAACGTTCGCGAACAAGAACAGAAGAAGGCGCTGGCCACGATTATTGAACTCAAAAAGAAATTCCATGAAGAGAAGATTCGGGAGGTGGAAAACGCCAAGGAGAGCCTGACACAGAAGTTTGAAACCGAGAAGTCAAAAGCAGTGAAGCTGAAAGATACGGAGATGCTAAAAGTAAAACAGGAGCTTGACGTAAAAGAAAAGATGCTGAACAAATTGTTGGCCCAGTCGAATGCCAATAAAGGCTCATCGGACACGGGGAAAGCCAAACTTTTGGATGAGTTAAGTGAACTACGAAGCACAAAGAGACAATTAGAAGAATCTTTATCGCAGGCAACAGTCGTCGAAAAGCATCACAGTGAAAACCTAAGGAAATTGTGCGATAGTTATGAATCGGAACTTGTCCGTGTCCGGAGAGATTCACATCTGGAGATACGACAACTGGTAAGTAGCAAAAGATCTTTTTGCTTGCACTCGGTGAATGCTTCTCTATTTTCTTTATGTCTCAATAAATAAGATGCGTGGATAATGTAACAGATATTTTCTATACTAATGTTCATAGGGCAAAAGAGCCTCTCAAGGTAAAGGGTTAATCAACAGTGTTGTATGAGCGTAAGAAAAGACAAGTGCATTTCAACAGGTTATCAAAGGCTACAGTCTTATTGATTTACTGATAGATAAATATTTACTGATAAAGACCACCCACTTGTAGGAACTTAATGAACTCTGTAGTTAGGTAGATGGATAGACAGACAGACAGACAGTGAACAGGCTGAGATAGATAGATAGATAGATAGATAGATAGATAGATAGATAGATAGATAGATAGATTACATCCGAGATAATCTTCCAAGGCCAGAGAAATAGTCACTCAGTCAACTCTTTCATGTGATTTCGACTTTCGTTATTACACTCAGCTATTTCTTTTTCCTTTATCGCGCCTCCTCTTCTCAGAAATTCAATATATTAAATAAGATTTCTGACTATAGAAATGACGCTCTTTCTTCATCTATCTGCGGCCATTTTTGTGTTTAGTGATTAATTATTGTGGCTTAAGCATTCTAATGTCACAGATGCTGCCATTATTCAGACTTTCAATTTTTCCATCTTTTAAACAAATCGTGGATTTCCCAAATCGTTTCCATAATAGATCTGATCAACATCCTTCCTTACCTTCTTCTTGTTCTTGTTTCATTTGTTCCTTAACTCTTCTTCTTGCTCTTGTCAAGCTTCGCAACACTGTCCTCTTGGCAACTCTGATCACGCTGTAGTATTTGTTGATATATGGTTCCAGTCATCTATTAGACAGAAACCTCTTAATTACAAGACTTCCTTCCGTTACCAGCATGATGATTAGGATTCACTTCATGACTTTCTTTGAGACGCACCCTGGATCGATATTCTTAATCTTCCTATTGTGCCAGTGGGGTTTCTTCTTGGGTCAAACCTGGGATAGATGCTATTGTTCCTTCTCGAAAATACTAGGTAAAACCGCAATCGTCTCCATGATTCACACCTGCCTCTTCAGCCGCTATAGCCCACAAGAATCACTTTTTCCAGCTATACTAGCGTGAGAGTTCCAATCACAACAGACGCCAATTCGTGGCTGCACGTAATAAATGTGTATCCTCATTGAAGATAAGTCTTTGTTTTCTGACAGAATGTGGCACCGTATTACATCTAACAACTTTGGCTCTCGTGATTACTAATAGTGTATTAAATAAGAGCAAGTTTTCTATTCCTCCTCTTTTCAATCAGTTTGATCTGTTAACATCTGCTGATAAAGCATAATGGTTCGCTTGCAACTTCTCTTTAAACTCTACTATGATTCATCTGGAGAATCTTTGTGTAACTTTACACTTAGAACTGAGTCCCTGTTGAGTGATATTCATATAACCCCTTCCATGGTTTCTGCTATCATCTCTAATCTGGATCCCCACAAAGCATGTGGACCTGATGGTATCCCTGTAATAGTCCTTAAAAAATGTACTTCCGAACTGGCTCCTGTTCTCTAAACTGTATAAGTGCCTTGCTGCCTCTTGCTTTCCTGTTTATTGGATATCCTCATCTGTTGTTCCAGTCTTTAAGAATTCAGGTGAATCATCTGACTCTTCCAACTATTAGCCTATTAGCCTTCTACCTGTTTTTGGTAAACTACTAGAGGCCCTAATCAACGCTGAATTGGTTAAACATCTTTTTCAGACAAGCAATGTGGTTTTCGTTTCTCCAGGTCAACAGCTGATGTATTAACGATTACTGCTGAAAGACTCTATCAAGCTTCACTATTTACATTGTTCAGACTATCGACCTCATCTTTGTTGCCATATTTATCACAATGTTTCAGCAAGTTGTACGCTCCGTCCTTCTTCAGGAGGTTGAAGTGTCGAACTGAACCCTTTATTTCGCTCACTAGGGTAGACTGTTCTAGTTCCACGTGCCATGTCTAATGGATGTCAGTTATCAGTTATCTCCTATTAATTCCCCTCTCCAAGTCTTCCACCGCCTTAACCAGATATTGAACTCACACTCTTTGGGTCCTGTCACTGGATCTAACTTGAGGACACATGGCACAGTGGATAAAGACGTTAGTTAGATCCACTGACAGGATAACTGACATCCATTAGACATGGCACGTGGAACTAAAGCAGTCTATCCCAGCGCGTGAAATAAAGGGTTCAGCTCGACATTCCAACCACTTGAAGAACGTTGTGATAAATATGACAACAAAGATGAAGACGATAGTCCGAACAATGTAAATAGTGTACATAATACCTCATCTCATATATATAGACAGATATCTATCAAGCTTAAGATAAGGATGATGAAGCTTGTTGCTTTGGATATCTTGAAGGCGTTCGACAGGGTCTTCTTCACAAGTTGAAAAGTTATGGTGTCCGCGGACGAATTTATGAAGATATTCAGTCTTCCTTATCTAATCTCGAAATGAAAGTATATTACTTAGTAACAAAATAAAACAGATCGCTCATTTTGTACCAAGTAGAATCTTAATACAATAGAGCGCTGAAAAGTCCTCGGTCCTACCCACTTCATAAAATCTGATCGAATGGCCAAACATCAGAATTTATTTTGGAATAGTTTCTTGGTTGGTCTGAGAACATTTTGGTATCTTCTCATGTGCAATAATTCATGGGGTTCAGTTAATTACTTAATAACAAAATAAAACAAATCCCTCATTTTGTGCCCAGTAGAATCATATAAATACGAGAGAGTCCTAAAGGTTGTTGGCCTGAACTACTTCCTAAAGTCAAACCAAATGATCAAACATCAGATTTTATTTTGGGGTCTTTCCCTGGTCAAACCTAAAACTTTACATCACCTTCACACAGACACACACATATATATGTATGTATGTATATATAAGTATGTTTGTATGGATGTAATATACAGAAATTAAAACTATTTATGAACACAAGAAATTAAAACGTATTTATAAACACAAGAAGGATCTCCCACAACAATTTATCCAATACATTATTTATACACAGAAATATTTTCAACTACAGCTTCGATCTTAAGAGTGCTACACATATTAAAAGAGAAAATAACTTGTTTAGATGAAAAGTTCTTGAGAGTGCAATTATTAAATCTTGCCAAAATGTTAACTTGGAGCCTAGATTTTTTCAGATATCTCCTTTCTTAAAAGAAATGTTCTTTCCCAAGTTCAACATACATGACAATAATTTTAGCTTAAATTAAAAGGAAATGGTTACCGCAAGACTTTTACATATTTAAAATAAATAAACGTGTAAATAATTTATCAAAATAAAATAAAATAATAATTAATTTTTAAAAAAATAAATAAATATATGAATAAATGAAAATTCAACAACAGCAACATTTACTCACTTTGGTTAAATAGGCAATAAATTATATCACTTAGAATCCTCCATAGTTTATCTTTCGTTACACGCTAGAATATTTTAGAGCTTTCTTAAATTTAAAATTTAAAAACTTAACAATATTTTTCCTCTACGAAGTAAAATGGAGGAAAAATATTAAGTTTAAAAATTTAATTTTATTTTGAAATAAAAGTTTCAAAATAAAATATCTACATTTACCTTGATAAAGTTCCTTAGGGGATGAAACGAGTTGGTAAAAAGTTTTCCTTTTGGGTTTATATATATATATATAGGATTAATACAAATATAAAATCTGTCACTTAGCTGATCAATATAATTTTCAGCATCCCAACTCTAAAGTTTCACAGATGGACTCTCCAGCAATCGTTCTGTCCACTCGTCTGAAGATATCAACAATTGACTTTTTATTTCCTCGTTTTCCTTTTATATTGAGTTAAGAAATAATTTATGTACTTTTCATTCATGCAAGAACAGTCAACACTCAGGTCAATACCAAGCAGAAACAGTCTGTTTCATGCTTAAACGCAATCTTTCAATGGCCTGACGATTGCATTTAAGCATGAAACATATGCCAATATCCACTTTTATAATTACCTATGCTCCAGCCCTGATATTGAGGACTTTAACCCATAAATATAGCATACCTTAAAACTATATTTTTATTATATAAATATATATATATATATATATATATATATATATATTCATATACATAGATAGATAGATAGATAGATAGATAGATAGATAGATAGATATTTGAAGAAATATAGATTTAAAGTGTACTATATTTATGAGATAAAGTGCTCAATATCAGAGATAGAGCATATCTAAATATAAGTGAACATTGAAGTCAATACAGTCAATATATATATGGCTTGGCGATTGTGTCTAGCATGAAACAGCCTGTTGCCTCTGAGTGTTGACTTCAATGTTCACTTTATGTATATATATATATATATATATATATATATATAGAGAGAGAGAGAGAGATGAACTTGACAGGTTATTTAAAGCTAGAAAATAGACTGTAAGATTTTTTTAAAAATAATAATGGTTTTGTAATACAAGTCTAATTAACTACACCATAGCTGGGGAAGAAGTGGGTTCATATCTTTCCCAAGGTTATTTGTGTGTAATTGAATATAATGAACCCAACTAAAATTGGAACTCGGCTCTCTGATTAACAATTCCAATTCATTATCCATTACACCACCGGCACAGCGAAGCTTACAGCACCTGGTATTCCCATAGTGGTCACTCATTTAGATACTGACCAGGCTCAATGTTGCTTATCTTCAGTGATGGTATATAGATACAATACAAATCATTACACTACTCTATGTGCATCTGTTTTGTTTGTTTATTTATTTATGAGTGGCAGGGATGCTGTCATTTAATATCTGAATATCAGTATATATATATATATATATATATATATATATATATATATATATATGTGTGTGTTTGATAAAATATAGTTTTAAGGTATGTTATATTTATGGGTTAAAGTGCTCAATACTAGGGATAGAGCATATGTAAATATAAAAGTGCGCATTGAAGTCAATACAGAGGCAACTGTCTGTTTTATGCTAAATGTAATCATCAAGCCATACATATATATATATATATATATATATATATATATATATATATATATATATATATATTCTGAGATGAGGTATTATGTACATTATTTACATTATTTGGACTATTGTCCTCATCAACGTTTCGGCCATTGTATGCTCCGGCCTTCTTCAGTTATCTCCTGCTAATTTCCCTCTGAAAGTTCTCCACTGCCTTAACCGGGTATTGAACCACAAAAATCTCCTGAGCCGACCAAGCATAGAAATAAATACAATATGGGAACCAGTAATAAGGAGTGCCAGAGAAAAGCAATTATAACAACAAAGTTGCAATATGAGCTCTGGTAAAAACATGAATTGATAACAGCAAAATTGAGATATGAGCAGTGGTAAAAATGGTTGCTGAAGACATTAGGTTTATCATACCAAGAAATTCATACCCAGATGTCCTCAAGCACAGTGGATAAAAGCATTGGTTAGTGACAGGACCCAAAGAGTGTGAGTTCAATACCCGGTTAAGGCAGTAGAGAACTTTCAGAGGGAAAATTAGCAGGAGATAACTGATAACTGACATCCATCAAACATGGCATGTGGAACTAGAACAGTATGCCTGAGTGAGTGAAATAAAGGGTTCAGTTCGACATTCCAACCACCTGAAGAAGGCCGGAGTGTGCAACGGCCAAAACATTGTGATAAATATGGCGACAAAGATGAGGACAATAGTCTGAATAATGTAAATAATGTGTATATATATATATATATATATATATATATATATATATATATATATATATATATATTTATATATGTAGGTAGTCTATTTATTTCTCTGATGAACAACATCTTTAATTTTATTTTATAAATTATCGTTGTCAACTCAAATTTAGCTGTGAGACTTTTGATGTTCTATATCCTATTTAAACAATGCACAGACTTTGTATTTCAGTAACATTTCCAAAGAGAATCTGGAATAATAATAGTTTCTATTAAATGGTAATTTACATCAAGGGGTCTTTCAGTGCTAAATGCCTTCCAAAGACCTATAACTATAATTACTTTGCAACAAATTAACTTTTTATGTACTGGAGTTGAATGACAAGTTTTTATTAAATGGTTAAGTTATTAACCAATCTAAATGAAGCATTGCTTAAAGCATATCTGGTTTCTTGCCAGTCATGGGTTCAATCCTTGGGTCAGGAAAGTCGTATACTCTGGTTTAATAAAAGCAAAAAACAAACAATAATTTCTCAGATGAAGTCTATTTAAACTATTTACATTGTTCTGACTGTTGTTCTCATCTTTATCATCACATTCATGAAAACAAGGATCATGATTTAAGGTCGACACTCAACTTTTCAATATACAGGTGATCCCTTACTTACAAATGTTCAAGTTCCAAACTTTCAGAAATATTAACAAACCTGTTTGTAAATTTAAAAATCATCTTCTTGACTTCCAAAAATATTTGTGAAAAAAATCATCGCAAGAGAGTAATGGAGTAGATGTAAAGTCAGTGGGTAATATTAAGAACATATTATACCTTTATATGCAGTTGGTACCATGATAACTGTTTCATTTTACACATCCAACTCTAGAATTTAGTCATGATGTCAGTTGCCCCGAAAGTAACGCCTCCTATTTTATCATGTTCGGACACAGCATCAGAAACAAATGTTGGCAATATGGATGGAAGTAGACCAATAGATTCATTTTCTATGGCTTACCAACACTTTGCAGGTTATTTAAAGCCATAAAATATTCTTACATTGTATGTATTATCTTTTGGGGGTTGTGGGGGAGATAATAATGGTTTAGTGACACAAGTTTTACTAATTAACTCATAGCTGGGGGAAAACAGGTATATTCATACCTTTCCCAATGGCATTTGCACATAACTGAAAATAATAAACCCAACAGGAGTTAGAACTCGGCTTTCCATTACACCTAACATACATCCAAGCTTACAGCACCTTTATTGTCACAGGTGATATTTGTTGGAATTTTGAACTGAACACTTTATTTAGTCCATGGTGGTAAATTGTTCTAATTCTACATGCTATGCCTTTGGATATCTTGGTTTTAATTCGCCTTGATTAGTTTTTGGTCTCTTCGCTGAGGCCAGGAATTGAATTCACAATTCTTTGAATCAAGTTACTTTTAGAATCCGTCAATCAACACTTTTATCGACTGGGCCATGTTCATTTGTCAAGCAGAACAACAGCAAATAGACTAGAGAAAACTAAGTGATACAAGATTTTCTCTAGGCATAGAAAGCTAAATGTGAACACTCTATTCTAGGGTATCCAAAGAAGAATCAGCAATGTTATTGGTCCTGATCTGACATCTCGGTTTCAGTCATTTTCCCACCCCCATAAGGTTACCACTATGTGCCTTTTCTATAAACACTTTCATGATAAATGTTCAGATGAGCTCTTCACTATGGTACCTAGAATTTTGAATTTAAATGCAGTACTAGACTGGTATCAAGATCTCATCAATTTACAGTTGATCTGGCTAGATTTAGACATAAATTCTAAGCTGACAGTTTCTTTTCTCACACTTCTCATTTGTGGAACTCCCTTCCAGCTTTCTGCTTTCCAGCCAACTTTAATCTACAAAAATTTAAATGCAGTGTTTCTTTTTAGTATTTCCTTGAAGATGCTTTCAATGTATTTCTCAACAAAAATATGCCAAAATATATAAGCATTTTTGAAGCAATTAAATAAACCCCATGGATATTTATACTTCAAGAACTACTATAGAAAAAGTATAAAGCTTATACTTAACATCAGAAAGAGAGAGTTAAAATTTCTAAGGTACATAATGAAGAAAGCAGGCTTAGAAAATATGACACTCACAGGACATATTGAATACAAAAGGACAAAATTTACTAAGAGCCACAAAAGACAGAAAACTGTGGGGTGTCACAATCAATCACATCATGAAGGAACACAGCCCAGGAGAAGAATGAGCTTGCATAAATGGTTGGCAGAAAAAGGATTAGGAGAGATATTGAAAAGACAAACTTTACAAGGACCTAAAAAGTACAGGAAATTGTGGAGAGCCTGATCACTCACACCCTGAAGGGACACAGCACATAGAAGTAGTAGTAGAAGAAGTTTAGATTGGCAGAACATGGATTAGGAGGGATAGTAAAAACGACAAACTTTACTATGAGCTACAAAGAACAGGAAATTGTGGAGAGCCATGATCATTCACATCCTGAACAGACATGGCATGAAGAAGAAGAACAACAACAGCAACAAGTTTGTGTAAATGTTTCACAGAATAGGGATTAAAAAAAGATAGCGAAAAGACAACTTTTACCATTAGCTACAAAGGACAGGAAATTGTGGAGAGCCATGATCATTCACATCCTGAACAGACATGGCATGAAGAAGAAGAACAACAACAGCAACAAGTTTGTGTAAATGTTTGACAGAACAGGGATTAAAAAAGATAGTGAAAAGACAACCTTTACCATTAGCTACAAAGGACAGGAAATTGTGGAGAGCCATGATCATTCACATCCTGAACAGACATGGCATGAAGAAGAAGAACAACAACAGCAACAAGTTTGTGTAAATGTTTCACAGAATAGGGATTAAAAAAAGATAGCGAAAAGACAACTTTTACCATTAGCTACAAAGGACAGGAAATTGTGGAGAGCCATGATCACTCATATCCTGAAGGGACATAACACACAAAAGAACAACAACAACTAGAACAAAAACTTTCTTTAAATATATGGCAGAACAGGGATTAAGAGAGATAGCAAAAAGGCAATCTTTACTAAGAGCGGCAAAGGACAGGAAATTGTGGAGAGACATGAATGTTCATATCCTGAAGGGACACGTGACATAGAAGAATATGAAGGAACTTGTCTAAAATGGTTGACAGAATAGAAATTAATAGAAAAAGTGAAAATTTACTAAGAACTACAAAGGACAGGAAATTGTGGAGAGCCATGATCGCCCACGTCCTGAATGGACACTGCACATAGAAGAAGAAAACAAAACATTGTTGTATATTAAGATTTATTCTTTCTGAAATAAGTCCTAATATACAAACATAGATTATATGCAAGCATAGAGTGTGACATGAAGATAAGAACTGTACTTGATAATAGTGTCGGCTGATTTTAGCTGTTAGACATAAACCAGACATGGAAAATCCAATATTTTGGTTAATGATTAATCATAAGAGTTGTCATCACTATGCTTTCCTCACTGCATCTGTTTATTATGCCACACCATTCCAGAGAAAGACAGGTTTCTTTCTCCTCCTCCCTTTCAGCCTGGAGACTGACAAAAAAAAAAAAAGCCCCCAAAGAAATAGTTGATTTCAGTTCAGAACTTGATTCCAGACAGATTTTAGGACAAAAGTAAAAAAAAAAAAAAAAAATTTAAAATGTTTTTAAAAAAATTGTTTTTCTTCCTCCCATTTCATCTCACTCTGCCACCTCATCTTCCTGCAAGAAGGATAGGGAATGGATTTGTTAGTTGGGATGATCATGATGTGTCAAATAATTCCAGCAGTTGCCATAATATTAGGTTGGTGCAAAAATAATGACGTAATAATGTCGTTTTTTGACGTATTTTTTAACATCAAAAAACGACATTATTTTTGCACCAACCTAATATATTGGTTCATTTCTTCAATTTCATTTTTATAAAAAAAAAAATTGTAAAAAATAAATTGATATCCATATTATATGAGTCAGATGTTCTCTGTTTAATGGAATTTCAAAATGACAGCAAATTATCAGTATTCCAGTAAATCTTGACACAGTACTAGAAAAAAATTATAGAATTATGTTTTGTTCTAATCTCCCAATATTTTGAGCCTTTTTAGCTAATATTTAATTCCAATAAGGGAAGAAGTTTCGAGTCAAGATTGGTGGGAAGAACATTGATAACATCCGGTTTGCCTACAATATGACCCACTTTTTAACCCTCAAGAATAGCCTGATGACATTGCTACAAACTGTAAGTGATTCCAGTACCCACTAGGGTCTAAGCACCAAGAAGACCAATGTAATGGTGATTAACAGGGGTCACACAGACATCACAGACTTCCTGCTGGATGGTGAGGGGATAGGGGAGGTGGAGGACTTTGTGTACCTGAGCTCCAACATCAGTACCCAGGGCAGCTCTACATAGAGACCAAGAGAAGGCTGGCAGTAGCATTATTGTAGGGGTATTGAACGGCTTCAATTCAACTCGTACATTTTTTTTACTTTACAAATGTGTCAGCAAACAAAAAGCAAACAAAAGAAACAAGACAAAAATTGTTTTTATAACAACAAACAATCTTCATTTACTGTATGACATACAAAGCAATCAAGTGTATGATTTTTATATAGTAAGAGTTGTAATTAATAGCAAGAGTTATTTCCCTTTAACTGTTATTTGAATTAGTTAAGACTTTAAGGAAGATAAATTTTTTTTATCTGGACTCACAAAAAAGATTTCAGTTTATGAAATAATAGTAAGTTCCAATGGAAAGAATGTTCTTTGATAAAGTGTTGCAGGCTGAAATTCAGAGTAAGATGAGTTCAAAGGAACTTGTTGATTGAGAGAAAATGTAATCTTCACTTGAATATCGAAACGTTGAATTAACTTGAAGCTTAAATTGTTCACCGAAGAGAGTTGAATATGAGTGAGAGAATTCTGGAAAGCTGAAAATATGTCGAATTGAAACTTATAGCTCCAGAAGATTTTGAAGTAAATAAGTTCCTGTTGCTTGTAGTTGATGAGTTAAGAGATGTTCAATGTCCGTACATATGTGTGTGTGGGTGGGTGGGTGTGTATGTGTGTGTATCATAGTGCCTTCCCATCAAGGACAGACATAAAACTCCTCTCTGGACTACATAGTTGTGATTCTGAGAAAAACGGATTAAAGAGAAAATTGCAAATCTCACTTGGTATTTTTAATGTTGTATGTCACGTGATAGGCTCAAAAGACATAGACAGATTTTTGGCGGAATTGTATTTTCATTCAGAAACTAGCTCGATACAATTCAGACGTAGTTGAAAACATGATGATAGTATTAACTGACCAAGCAGGAGTCAGAGGCTCTGTGGTCTAATTATTTTTCTAACTATTTGAAATGATGTAGAATTAAAATTCTACACTATAACAAAAATGGGAAACATTTGGAATAGTCAGAATATATGCATCAGCCTAAACTTGGAATTGCTAAGAATTACTGCAATCACCATTCCAGCTACGGATTCACGTCATCGGCACTGACAAAGAGGGAAAGGCACTGGATTGATG
Organism: Acanthosepion lycidas; assembly: GCA_963932145.1. Classification (NCBI taxonomy): domain Eukaryota; kingdom Metazoa; phylum Mollusca; class Cephalopoda; order Sepiida; family Sepiidae; genus Acanthosepion; species Acanthosepion lycidas. Next base: position 80,614,356 of record OZ010593.1, on the reverse strand, counting down.
CTTTCGAGATGTGGGCATATCTCAGAGTCCTTAGAGTGCTATGGATGGTGAGAAAGACTAATATGTGGGTGCTAGATACTACCAGAACAAGGTACGTATTGAGAGAGCAGATGGCACTAAGGAAGCTCTGTTATTTTGGGATATATTATGTGATGAGGCGGCTTTGATAAGGACATTCTGCTGGGCCCAGCGGAGGGCAAGCAGCACCAGGGGTGACCACCTAGGTCTTGGTTTGGGGATATTAAGAGTTGGACTGGAATGACAGTGGCTGGGGCTGTAAGGGCAGCATCAGACAGAAAGAGATGGAAAAGAGTGGTGACCACAGTAACGCAAAATGCACTAACTGAATAACTGATGATGCTGATGATTATGATGATGATGATGATGACGATGATAAATTGCTTCTCATAAGAGATGGAATTGTCAGCAGGTAAATAAAGTAAAACCAACCAGTCAATATCAATCTAGGAAAATATTAAATGGGGAAAATAAACAGGATAGAAATTATACTATACATTCGATACAAGGTGTGATTTTTGTATTGGGGGCATTAAATTCAAGCAGGTACAGAAATTTAACTATCTGGGTAATCTGGTAACAGGAAACAGGAAAGGTGATAAAGAAATGCTAAGGCAGGTAGAAATAGTAAAAGATGCCTTCCAAAGACTTATTGAAGTATTAGGTTGGTGTAAAAATAATGTCGGTTTTTGACGTATCTTTCAACTTCAAAAACCGACATTATTTTTGCACCAACCTAATATTAAGCCAGGAAAATATCATTAGAAACAAAGAAAAAGCCAACAGAAATACAATGCAACCACTGTGGCAGTGAATGCTTGAACAGTTTTCTCTCAGATGAAGAAGAGACATGGTGCGACAGAAATGTCATTTCAACAAGAAGAGGGCTTACAGAGTTCCCATAAGAACACTGAGATTTGAGCAATATCAAGCCTTGTCAGTATGTAGATGTGTGACCACTCAGAATACAAGGTGCTGTAAGCTTGGATGTGTGGATGATGTAATGGCAAACAGCTTGAAATTGGAATTTGGAGAGCAAAGTTCCAATTCCAGTTGGGTTCCTTCTTGCGTAAAAATACCCTTGGGAAAAATATGAATCTCATCTAATGTCCCCACAGCTGTGGGTTAATTACTAGTTGTATTAGTAGATCAATATAATCTCCAAAAGATTCTTATAATCTAAAAATATTTTCTAGCTTTAAATAACCTAGAAAGCCATAAAAAAAACATATCAATACTTCATAGCAGGTTCAACAAAGTAAAACAGGGAAATGCTCTAGAAAAGGATTGCCAATCAGTTGTTAACTGGAGCAGTTGAAGAATTTGACATTGAAGAATTTGGTATTGAAGAATTTGGCAATGAAGGCTGAATGTTTCCTTATAAGGAAACAGCTAATTTACTTGGTCTTTTAAGCGTTCATTTGTTCCTTTTTCTTTTTCTCTTTCCATTGTTACATTTGGTTTTTCTCTTTTATTTGTCACTTTTTGTTTTTTTCTTTCTTTTTTTGTTACTTTTTGTTTTTTTATTTGATAGGGTTTTTCTTTTTAATTTGTTAGGTTTTCTTTTTTCTCTTTCCTTTGTTAGTTCTTGCCTTAATATAGATTCATAACTGATTCATGAGAACATCCTTTATTCTAACCATTAGACCTGTCTTTGAATTTCATGATGGTTGATTTGTCTGGGAAATGGGTTCTTGATTATATCAGCTGTGGGAGATGATCTCAGCATGCATCACCATTGGAATGTACCTGAAAAACATACCATGAGTTGATCCAAGACTTGTGAATGACATTTCGGTGAAACTACTTGGAAGTTTGTACTAATACAAAGTTACAGGTCATCATCACTGAGAGTTTAAGCATACTGGCTTTGTTCAAATTGTTGATCATACCAGATGAGGCACTGTTTATAAGATCCATTCAGTATATTTCAAGTATAAACCAAAGTTGAAGAAACACAAATGTATCTGAACAGGTGTCTAGCCTCCCTGGCAGTCAGGTGTACTCAGAAACTGGGTACAAATATTAAAGCAATAAAAATGGAATATCAGAGAAAACTGGCAATGTAAACCTTGAATTAATCCAGTAAGCACTAGTAGTACATCTCACTCTCAAATTCCTTGCAGGGTGGGGGGTCCAGACAGGTTGATGAATGGATCTGGCATTTTACTTGAGTCCCAAGAGTCATTCAAAGCAGAATTTCTTTGTCTAGTCTTATAAATACTATTCAGAAACTATTATGAAACAAAGCAAAAAATAAATTAAATTTACCGTTTTAGTTATAATCTTTAAATTCATTCAAGATGAAAAGATTGATCTATAAAAAAAAGATAAAGAGAAAAGAATAGAGAAACACTAACAAATGACATTATTTATTAGGTTGGTGCAAAAATAATGACGTAATAATGTCGTTTTTTGACGTTAAAAAACATGTCAAAAAACGACATTGTTACGTCATTATTTTTGCACCAACCTAATATTTATATTTGGACTATTGTTGTTATCTTTATTATTATCATGTTTCGTCTGAGAGTTTAAGCATACTGGCTTTGTTCAAACTGTTGATCATGTCAGATAAGGCACTGTTTCCTAGTAACTCTAATATCCATTCAGTATATTTCCAGTATAAACCACAGTTGAAGAAACACAAATGTGTCTGAAAATTGTTTCAAGAGAAAGATTTTATAAATTTCAACCAATTGCAGCACTGACTGCTTGGTCAATGAATGCTGAACGTTTCCTTATAAGGCAACAATTAATCTACAATTATCATAATGATATGAGTGCTTAAAAGTGAGTTTTAAGTATTTTTTCACTAAATTTGTTAATTTCTTACCTAAATTTTGTTTCAACAAGTTTTGTATTCAGTCTACATTGAAAATTTTAAAGTAAGGTATTTCCAAAGGTCAGGATTAATGTGGACAGAATAGAATTATTATATGTATATAAATGAATTGTTAAGGATTTTATTGTATAAATCAGAGGTTGCCAACTCAAGGACACAAAAAAAACAATTTCGTGCTGAGTGAGATGTGCAGCAGGCTAAAATCATGTCTGTTACCAGGACATTCCCAATGGGGATGATTTCCTCTTCCCAACCAGGGTTCTACAGCCACCCAAAGCTAAATTAAATCACCTTGGTATTTTTGAATGATGAGAATTGTGAAAATTAAAATGAAAGAAAGGGAAAGAGAGAAAGTGTCCTAGCAGGCAGACAAGGTTTTGCACATATTCCAACCATTCATGTTTATTAAGTACAATTATTATTAAGCAAAATTTACATCTAATTTTCAAAAAGAATCATCAATTGTCAATATGTGAGGTGAAAATGTGTCCCACATCAGCTAATACGGTACACGACCTTCAGCATCAAAATTGAGTTTTCTTCCCTTCCTTGGAGAAAAACTAGAACAGACCTCACTGACCTTAAAATTGATTGACTGTCTGTTGGCACATGCTGTATAGGTCAAGCTCAATACTGCTACTGCAAAAGTTTTGAAGGTGTGAGGGACAAATTTATTAAACATTAAATTTGGGGGAAAATATTGGTAAAAAATGGATTGAGACCTCTGTTATAAATGTAGCGAAAAAAAATGAAAATCAGAAAAAATATGAAAGATTGTAAACCTTCTAATTATGATATAATAAAGATGGAATTGTTGGTCTGAGGTGAATTGTTAGAATTCCTATACAGCAAGGAATTTGTGAAAGCTGAAAAACTGATTTCAAACCTTCATTTTAACAGAATTATCTCTTGGCATTTAAACAAATCATCTCTGCTATAATTTAATCAAAAGAAGTTTTTATTGTAATTAGATTAAGTTTGAAAGGCTACCATTGGCTTTCAAGATGGAAGTTATTTTCAAATTTACATCATTTGGGAGAAATTTTTGGCCAAATAAAATTTTTATAAAGCAAGTTAAACTAAAATAGAACAAATATTTTAAATAAAATTCTCTTTCTTTCGTTAGATTTTCTTTTTCTCTGTCCTTTCATAGGTTTACCTTTTCTTTTGTTATTTAAGTTTTATTTTTCCCTTTCCCGTGTTATTTTTCTTTTTCTTTTTTCTTTGTTCCTTTTTCTTTTTCTCTTTCCTTTGTTAAACTTTCTTTTTCTCTTTCCTTTGTTACTTTTTTATTTTTCTCTTTCCTTTGTTAAATTTTTTTCTCTCTTTCCTTTGATCCCTTTTCTTTTTCTATTTTCTTTGTTACTTTTTCTTTTTCTCTTCCCATTATTATGCTTCTTTTTCTCTTTCCTTTTTACTTTTTCCTTTTCTCTTTCATTTATCACTTTTTCTTTTTCTCTTTCCTTTGTTCCTTTTTCATGTTCCTTTCCCTTTGTTAGGTTTTTCTCTTTTCTTTGCTACTTTTTTTATCTCTTTCCTTTTTTACTTTTTCCTTTTCTCTTCCCTTTGTTCCTTTTTCTTTTTCTCTTTCTTTTGTTACATTCTCTTTTTCACTTTCCATTGCTAGGTTTGCTTTTTCTCATTCATTTGTCACTTTTTCTTCCCTTTGTTACTTTTTGTTTTTTTCTTTGATAGGGTTTTTCTTTTTAATTTGTTAGGTTTTCTTTTTTCTCTTTCCTTTGTTAGTTCTTGCCTTAATATAGATTCATAACTGAGTCATTAGAACATCCTTTATTCTAACCATTAGACCTGTCTTTGAATTTCATGATGGTTGATTTGTCTGGGAAATGGGTTCTTGATTATATCAGCTGTGGGAGATGATCTCAGCATGCATCACCATTGGAATGTGCCTGAAAAACATACCATGAGTTGAGCCAAGCCTTGTGAATGACATTTAGGTGAAACTACTTGGAAGTTTGTACTAATACAAAGTTACAGGTCATCATCACTGAGAGTTTAAGCATACTGGCTTTGTTCAAATTTTTGATCATGCCAGATAAGGCACTGTTTATAAGATCCATTCAGTATATTTCAAGTATAAACCAAAGTTGAAGAAACACAAATGTATCTGAACAGGTGTCTAGCCTCCCTGGCGGTCAGGTGTACTCAGAAACAGGGTAGAAATATTAAAGCAATAAAAATGGAATATCAGAGAAAACTGGCAATGTAAACCTTGAATTAATCCAGTAAGCACTAGTAGTACATCTCACTCTCAAATTCCTTGCAGGGTGGGGGGTCCAGACAGGTTGATGAATGGATCTGGCATTTTACTTGAGTCCCAAGAGTCATTCAAAGCAGAATTTCTTTGTCTAGTCTTATAAATACTATTCAGAAACTATTATGAAACAAAGCAAAAAATAAATTATATTTACCGTTTTAGTTATAATCTTTAAATTCATTCAAGATGAAAAGATTGATCTATAAAAAAAAGATAAAGAGAAAAGAATAGAGAAACACTAACAAATGACATTATTTATTTATATTTGGATTATTGTCGTTATCTTTATTTTTATCATGTTTCGGCCATTGTACACACTGGCCTTCATCAGGTGTATATCGATCCAGGTAATCTACAGGGAATTCTGAACTGAACCCTTTATTTTATTTATGCAGACTGTTCTCATTCCACTGCCCATGTCTAGGGATATGTAGTTCTTATTTTTAATACTGATCGGTTATCAAATATTAATAACTTGTCATCCAAGAAATTCAGACAGAAATCAAAGAATGACAGCCATTTTTACAATATAAAAGATTCTGGTAAAAAGAAAGGAAGAGAAAAAAGGGGAGATAACAAAAGATGTTTTTGGTATTATCCATTTTACCCACTATCTACGCATCTGTCTATCTATCAATCATAGTATATTTCATATCTATCTATCTATCTATCTAAATCCGTTCATATCTATCTATCTATGATGTTTGGGCTCCTCAAGGCAGTGTAATGCCTAGCAAGCTTGTCTTGCTAGAACAATTACGACTGAGTAGTGTGTTCAATCCTCTGTTACTATCTATGTATTAGAGTCCGTTTCATATCTATCTCAATCTGTTCATATCTATCTATCTATGTCTGTTTATTATGTGTCTACATAAGGTCTGCACATCTCTCTCTCTCTCTCTTTCTCTCACTATTTATCTATCTATATATCTATCTCAATCTGTTCATATTTATTTATCTAGTGATCTGTCTGTTTAGGAGAATAAAAGATATGTTGTGGGTATTATCCTTTTCACTCACTCACTCACTATCTATCTATCTATATCTGTTTATAATCTGTTGTTATAACATCAGCTCATCATCTCTCTCTTTGTCTCAATATCTTTTTATCTACCTGTCTATCTATCAGTGTGTTTCATATCAATCCATCTATGTTTATTATCTTAGATAGATAGATAGATAGATAGATAGATAGATAGAAACAAATGCTCTGCTTTTAATAATGAATATATATATAGATAGATAGATAGATAGATAGATAGATAGATAGATAGATAGATAGAAATAAATGCTCTACTCTCAATAATGAAAAGATAGATAGATATATAAATAGAAACAAATGCTCTGCTTTCAATAACGAACATATATATATATATAGATAGATAGATAGATAGATAGACAGAAACAAATGCACTGCTTTTAATAATGAATATATATATATATATATATATATATATATATATATATAGATAGATAGATAGATAGATAGATAGATAGATAGATAGATGCAAATGCTCTACTCTCAATAAGGAACTGACTGAGATAGATAGATAGATAGATAGATAGATAGATAGAAACAAATGCACTGCTTTTATTAATGAATATATATATATATAGAGAGAGAGAGAGATAGAGAGATAGATAGATAGATAGATAGATAGATAGATAGATAGATAGATCGACCGATAGATAGATAGATAGATAGATAGATAGATAGATAGATCTAAATAACAGTTTGTTATATAGCAATATTATTATAAAAATATTCACCTGAATCAAATTTGGAACATAAATTTTTCTCTTACTGTACCCTGTTATTTTACATGCATTTTTAATTCGCTGAAATATTATCGACTAAATTGACTTATTGCTATCATTTTTTCCCAAATTCATTATTGATTAACAATTTGTTATTGGATTTGAAAGGCATATAATAACTGGTCATAAATCAAAGTTATTTGCTAATTATAATCTTGCCTCCTTTCAGGTTTTCTCAATTTTTTTTTTTACTTCTGAAGCCAAAATGTTTCTTTAAATATCTGCAGGTTCAGAAATACAATTATATGGAATATTGATTCGAAGTCAATATTCACCAAATTTCCAAGTCATACAAGGTCATTTATTCAACAATTTATTAAAATAAATTTAATAATGAATTCAAGAGACTTGAGCTTTCCTCTACTTCTGTAAGAAAGAATATGGCGGGAAACTGACTCTCCCACCTTTTGCTTCAGAATGTTCTCAAATTCACCAAATTTTATGCATTGCTTGTAACACGCTTGCTATATCTTCCCCATTACATAGAAACATAAAAGACAAATGTACCTTCGGTAGACCTGAGTACTGTACATTCATAATGAAAAAGATAATGATTAAACAAACAAGAAAAAATTGTGAAACTGCTTTCGTTTAGTAAAATCTCAAAAGTAATTATTTTATGGTATATCTGACAATCCTTATGTCTACCCAAAGCTACTTGGTCAAACCTAAGTGATGGTCTTACTCAAAAAGATCTTTAAGTGATGGTCTTACTCAAAAAGATCTTTAAGTGATGGTCTTACTCAAAAAGATCTTTAAGTGATGGTCTTACTCAAAAAGATCTTTAAGTGATGGTCTTACTCAAAAAGATCTTTAAGTGATGGTCTTACTCAAAAAGATCTTTAAGTGATGGTCTTACTCAAAAAGATCTTTAAGTGATGGTCTTACTCAAAAAGATCTTTAAGTGATGGTCTTACTCAAAAAGATCTTTAAGTGATGGTCTTACTCAAAAAGATCTTTAAGTGATGGTCTTACTCAAAAAGATCTTTAAGTGATGGTCTTACTCAAAAAGATCTTTAAGTGATGGTCTTACTCAAAAAGATCTTTAAGTGATGGTCTTACTCAAAAAGATCTTTAAGTGATGGTCTTACTCAAAAAGATCTTTAAGTGATGGTCTTACTCAAAAAGATCTTTAAGTGATGGTCTTACTCAAAAAGATCTTTAAGTGATGGTCTTACTCAAAAAGATCTTTAAGTGATGGTCTTACTCAAAAAGATCTTTAAGTGATGGTCTTACTCAAAAAGATCTTTAAGTGATGGTCTTACTCAAAAAGATCTTTAAGTGATGGTCTTACTCAAAAAGATCTTTAAGTGATGGTCTTACTCAAAAAGATCTTTAAGTGATGGTCTTACTCAAAAAGATCTTTATTCTCAGTACATGCATGTTTATTATTACCATAATTTCTTGAAAATTATACACACCCATAAACAATACGCATCTCGACAAATGATCCAAAAATTAAGAAATATATCTATCCCTATGTATAATACACATCTATAAATTTTGTCAAAAAAAAAAAAAAAATAATTATGAAGACATTTTGTCGACCTTGACATTAGGAATAAAATTGAAACTAAGAAGCTAAAATAATCTTGAAAATTACCATGCGGTTTTCCTGAAAAATATAACATTTTATTTTACCGACAAAATGTTGTCAAAACGTGCGAGTTATAGTGCAAATTTTAAACGAAAAATAATAGAATTAGCAGAAAGAATAGGAAACAGAGCTGCAGCTAAAGAATATGAGTTGAATGAGGCTAATATATGTTTATGGAAAAAGAATAAAAAATGTAAATCAAGTGCCAAAGCCATAGGTAGAGGAAGAAAAGCTCAATATCCAGATATGGGACAAAGTTTAGTTGAATTTGTGAAAGAAATACGATCAAATGGATGTTCCATAAATACTGTGGAAATAGGGATGAAGGCAAAAGAACTTATGAAAGCCATGTATCCTGGAAACACATTTAAAGCTTCAGCAAACTGTTGTTTTCTTTTTATGAATAGGTTTGATATATTCATTAGGAGAAAAACATCTGTAGCCCCAAAAAATGTTACAATTATTATTGTTGGATTTAAAATGAAAATTGGAATAATACCTTTCTTATTTTAGAACAAGTACGTATTTATTATTATAAATCGATAACAAAAAAATATTTTTGCTTAAACCTATTTATAATACGCACCCCTACTGTCACCTGTAATTTACATTAAAAAATGTATATTATTTTCAAGAAATTATGGTATATTACATGTATATCTTTATGTTAATTAAACATTTTAGGGCACTACCTAATTAGACTGGTCTACTTGTAAAAGATGAATGTATTTGGAAATGATTTTTATAGCTTGGCATTCTTTGAAACTAGCTTCAGCCATGACAGTTGTAAGAATGAAAAAATATTGATTTGTTATCATCTTAGAAGTTGGGACCTGTTCATAATATTGATACAGTATAAAATCAATCCCTGACTTTTTACAAAGTTATCAAAACCTCACAGCTGTTTAGAAAGGTCAAGTTTAAAATTGTACTTACATCATTGATATCTACATATGAAAACAGACTTTTTTTATTTTAAACAAAAAACATCCAGATATACACTGTGCGATGGATAAATTGTCGTCTAAATTACAAAAAATAACAATAACTCTGACATCTCATTTTAACAGATATATTTACCAAAACTGAATAAAAATATCTTCAAATACTAAAGAGTAAATTTATTCAATAAATTCAACATTAGCTTCAACAACGGCCTCCAGACTACTTCACAATCTCCTGCAACTCTTCTGGACAGTCTCCTTGCTTAAGTTGGTGAATGCTACCATAAGCCTTGTCTTCAGTTCATCTCTAGTGATACAAGGAAGTTTGTTGGTCTCTCGCTCAGCTGCACCCTACTCATAATAATCAAGTGGGTTGCAGTCTGGGGAGGTAGGTGGTCAGATGTAAGATATGATGTAGCCGCAGAAATTGTCTGACAGCCATGACTGGGTTCTTCTGCTTGTGTAGCATGGTGCAGAGTCCTGTTGCCAGACATGGAATTTTTCAGCAACAACCCTCTTGACACAGGACAGCTCTCTCTCCTCAAGGCACTTGATATAGGCATTGGTGTTGAGTCTGAGATCCTGTGGGAAGATGAATATAGGCATAACATCACCATCACGAGTGTTCAATCCAAACTTTGTAATCACCATTAGACTCATCCACCTCTTTTCAAATCCTCTGCAATGTCCTCAGATTGACAGCCAAACACTCTGAAATGTTTGTGTTAGAGCTTTGGGTGCAAATGCCAAACAGTACAGCATGCCATTTCCAAATTTCTGGCAGAGTGAATTGCATCATGGTGCTCTTTTTCTCACAGACAGTGCCCAACTGACCCTACTGTATTGTGCAGTTGACAAAATCAAAAACAAACAATGTGCATGTGCAAAATTAAAAATATAAAATGGCAACAATTTAACCATCGCACCTTGTATACCTTTTTATGGGAAAATGATATCTATTTATCTATCTCATCCTGTTCCTTATCTATCTATCTATCTATCTATCTATCTCAACCTGTTCATTATCTATCTATCTAGCTAGGTAGCTATCCCAGCCTGTTCATTATCTATCTATCTATCTATCTATCTATCTCAACCTGCTTAATACCTATCTAGATTATTTTTTTATTTTTTACAAAAAGATTTTTTGTCAATTAAAAAACAAACAGATTTACTACATTTTTAATTCAAGAACCAAATTCATTCAAATTAATAAAAAATAATTTAAAATATGCCGATACCAATGACGTAATCATAATTTCAAATTTGACATTTGTAAATAAAAACTAAGTGCAGAAAAATCTGCAAAAACCATGGATCAATTTGAGGCTTTATTGATATTATTAACAGGAACCCACTTTTAAATTTATAAAAAAAATCAACATTTTTTGATTTTGCCAAATGTCATGGCTTGAGGAAGATCTAAAAATGATAATCAACAAAAACTACCTTCCTAAAAATGTTTACCTATTGTTTTTATAAGTGGACCCATATATTTATGTAGTTCCTATTTTACTGTCTTCCAAAATGTTATTAATGACTTTGTTTGCATGTGAATTGCTACTCATATCCAATATTTCTGATTTCCTCCCTCTGCTTCAAATATGGTAAGGCCCCCCAGGTAAGTGATCTTGGTTTAATGCTGAAAGTGACATTGAGTCATGTGACCTAACTGGGAAGGGATTTTTAACTTTTAGAAAGTACAGATGGGGTATATGAGGATATATTTCTTTTTTGTCTCTGTAGTTGTTTGTCAGTCTTCTTCTATGTGCGATCTCCCTTTAGAACATGGACAATCATGGTTCTCCACAATTTCCCTCCCTTTGCAGCTTTTAGTAAATTTTGTCTTTTTGCTATTGCTCCTAAACCCTATTCTGCCATCCATTTACACAGGCTGATTAGCTAGACTATGTGCTATTTTCCTCTGCACCCACTTGCCTTCAATGTATCCTGTGAATGTCAAATTTTCCAAGCTCTCTTTCCTCATTATGTGCAATAGAAATTTTAGACATCTCTTCCTGATGTTAAGTATAAGTGTGCTTTTTGTTTCCATTTTCTCTAAAACTTTATCACTTCTCACATGTTCAAATAATAATTCTCTTTTTATCTTCCCTTGGTATTAAGAAAATTTTATAGCTGTGTTCAAGTCTGAACAGCCAGAGGCAAAAAAAAAAACATTATGGCTGTGAATCCTTGCCTTCGTATCCAGTCAGACATAAGTATAAAGTTTGTCTATATACCACAATATTATGTCAAAAGGCTTGTTTCATAATCTAAGTATCATCTTTCTTTTGGATTTAATAAAGAAAGAGTAAATTCCAAACAGAATATTATATATATAAATCTTTGCATTTATATATTTAATATTCATCTAGGGAATTATTCTGTCATGTCAGTGCTCCACATAAAATAAAAAAAAACCCTGAAAATGTCAAAATAAAAAGACATGGTTAAAAAATGAGGGCATGAAAATCAAATCTATACTCAGACATTCTTTAATTAATAATTCCTGGAAGATCATAAAAAAAATGAAATTTTTCTAATCAATTGATATACACTTGCACATTGCCAATAAAGCATTTCATTTCATATAGCCATGAACACTTATACTCTCAATAAGGCTCCTTCCTTGCCTGGAACATCTATTGACACTCAAGTTCATTCCAGACCCCAAGTGGAACTCATATACATGATTCATCACTAAAGATGCTGGAAAACGAGCTGGTCAGTCATGTACCTCTTGTCTTCAACATGTCCTGTGAGTCTCAAATTTTCCAAACTCTCTTTCCTCATTATGTGCCATAGAAATTTTAGATGTCTCTTTCTGATGTTAAGTATAAGTGTCCATTTTGTTTCCATTTTCTCTAAAACTTTGTCACTGCTCACATGTTCAGTTCATAGTGTTCTCAACATTCTTCTGTAGAGCCACATTTCTGTTTGTCAGTACAATATCATAAAAATGTAAATGCATTTTAATAGTTTTTCTATAGGAAAGAATTAGTCTTAATTAAAATAACTAAGCCCCTGCAATTTTAAGTGCAAATTAAGCTAGCTAATTAACAATTACTGAATACTACAAGATCATAAATCTTTAAATGTTTCTAATTACTTGATATGCATTTGCTCTCTGCCAATAAAATATTTCATTTCATATAGCCATGAACACTTGTACTCTCAATAAGGCTCCTTCCTTGCCTGGAACACCTATTGACACTCAAGTTCATTCCAGGCCCAAGGGGAAATCATATACATGATTCATCTCTAAAGATGCTGGAAAACGACCTGGTCAGTCATATCCCTCTTGTCATCAATATGTCCTGTGAGTCTCATATTTTCTAAGCCCTCTATCCTCATTATGTGCCATAGAAATTTCAATTGTCTTTTTCTGATGTTATATATATATATTACAAGTTGACACTGTGTTGTTGAAGATGAATAGCTTTTGATGTCAAAATATTTAACTACACAGAGGAAAACTTAATACTTACTGATTTAGTGATTTACGATTTATTTTGTCTTTTGTAGCTCTTAGTAAATTTTGTCTTTTTGCTATCTCTCCTAAAACCTGTTCTGCCATTCATTTACACAGGCTTGATAGGTAGATCATGGCTGTCCTCGTTTTTTTGTCTTTTGTAGCTATTAGTAAATTTTGTCTTTTTGCTATCTCTCCTAAAACCTGTTCTGCCATTCATTTACACAGGCTTGATAGGTAGATCATGGCTGTCCTCGTTTTTTTGTCTTTTGTAGCTCTTAGTAAATTTTGTCTTTTTGCTATCTCTCCTAAAACCTGTTCTGCCATTCATTTACACAGGCTCGATAGGTAGATCAAGGCTGTCCTCGTTTTTTTGTCTTTTGTAGCTCTTAGTAAATTTTGTCTTTTTGCTATCTCTCCTAAAACCTGTTCTGCCATTCATTTACACAGACTTGATAGGTATATCATGGCTGTCCTCGTTTTTTTTTGTCTTTTGTAGCTCTTTGTAAATTTTGTCTTTTTGCTATCTCACCTAAAACCAGTTCTGCCATTCATTTACACAGGCTTGATATGTAGATCATGGCTGTCCTCGTTTTTTTGTCTTTTGTAGCTCATAGTAAATTTTGTCTTTTTGCTATCTCTCCTAAAACCTGTTCTGCCATTCATTTACACAGGCTCGATAGGTAGATCATGGCTGTGCTCGTTTTTTTGTCTTTTGTAGCTCATAGTAAATTTTGTCTTTTTGCTATCTCTCCTAAAACCTGTTCTGCCATTCATTTACACAGGCTCGATAGGTAGATCATGGCTGTGCTCGTTTTTTTGTCTTTTGTAGCTATTAGTAAATTTTGTCTTTTTGCTATCTCTCCTAAAACCTGTTCTGCCATTCATTTACACAGGCTCGATAGGTAGATCATGGCTGTCCTCGTTTTTTTGTCTTTTGTAGCTCTTAGTAAATTTTGTCTTTTTGCTATCTCTCCTAAAACCAGTTCTGCCATTCATTTACACAGGCTTGATATGTAGATCATGGCTGTGCTCGTTTTTTTGTCTTTTGTAGCTCATAGTAAATTTTGTCTTTTTGCTATCTCTCCTAAAACCTGTTCTGCCATTCATTTACACAGGCTCGATAGGTAGATCATGGCTGTCCTCGTTTTTTTGTCTTTTGTAGCTATTAGTAAATTTTGTCTTTTTGCTATCTCTCCTAAAACCAGTTCTGCCATTCATTTACACAGGCTTGATATGTAGATCATGGCTGTGCTCGTTTTTTTGTCTTTTGTAGCTCATAGTAAATTTTGTCTTTTTGCTATCTCTCCTAAAACCTGTTCTGCCATTCATTTACACAGGCTCGATAGGTAGATCATGGCTGTCCTCGTTTTTTTGTCTTTTGTAGCTATTAGTAAATTTTGTCTTTTTGCTATCTCTCCTAAAACCAGTTCTGCCATTCATTTACACAGACTTGATATGTAGATCATGGCTGTGCTCGTTTTTTTGTCTTTTGTAGCTCATAGTAAATTTTGTCTTTTTGCTATCTCTCCTAAAACCTGTTCTGCCATTCATTTACACAGGCTCGATAGGTAGATCATGGCTGTCCTCGTTTTTTTGTCTTTTGTAGCTATTAGTAAATTTTGTCTTTTTGCTATCTCTCCTAAAACCAGTTCTGCCATTCATTTACACAGGCTCGATAGGTAGATCATGGATGTCCTCGTTTTTTTGTCTTTTGTAGCTCTTAATAAATTTTGTCTTTTTGCTATCTCTCGTAAATCTTGTTTTGCCATCTATCTACACAGACTCAATGGATAGATTCTTTTCCTCAGTTTCCTCTTGCTTTCAGTATGATCTGTGACTGTCAAATTTTCTGTTTGTCAGTACAGCATTTTAAAAAGATTAATGCATTTTAATATTTTTCTGTAGGAAAAAATTAGTCTTGAATGAAATAACTAAGCATTTGTAATTTTAAGTACAAATTATGCTAGCTAATTAAAAATTCCTGGAAGAATATAAAAAAATGAAATACTTGCTATCTGCTCATTCCAGAACTCAAGTGGAACTCATATATATAAATATGATTCATTTCATCACTAAATATGCCAGAATAATGGTTAGTTCTTTGTCCTGCTCCAGAAAGTACCTGACTTCTTCTGCCATGATCCACCTTTACAAGAGCCAGATCAGACCAAAAATAAAATATTGTTGCCACATCTGAGCTGAAGCTGTCCAATCTTCACTTTCCAGCTGTGACATTTATGCAATCTTATGAATGATATTTTCCACCCTACAATCCCTTTCCCTACAGAGGAAACCTCTCACTGCTTTACCACTATTTGCATGGCAGATGTTCACGTAAACTACATTCATCGGTTCTACCAGTCTGGACTTTCACAACTAGGAGCCACCAGGACACATACACTGGGTCAACTCATCTTCATTCGGATCATATTCCATTAACAAGAATGGGGTCCAAGCTACTTGCCCAGAACTGTTGCATTGTGTAATAAACTCCCAAGACGATACTTTCTCAATAATTACAATCTTAATCTCTTCAAGACTATAGTCAACTGTTATCTATCCTATATATCCTTATAATATTCACCCTCTCTTAAAACAACCTCATTTAGCAAACCTCTACTTTGAATGGCTCTTGGGCTTTGTATTAGGTAAAAATTATTGCTCCAAAATCAAAATGTTAACCTAAAAATTCATGTTTGTAAATAGCCTCGTCAGATTGAGACTTTCATATGGATGTCAAACTTTGCACCAAATCTGTTCAGAAATATCTAAACTGCCAGCTGTATATAAACACTTTCTCAGATAAATGGTTAAAAATGATTTTGAGCGTGTGAAGATGGAGGATCATGATGAAGACCATATTTATTATTATTATTATTATTATTATTATTATTATTATTATGACTAAAACTCGAAACATCTTGTAGTTACTTAACATAGGTCTTCTTGTTCTAAAATAGCATCGTTAGATGGAGACTTTCATATGGATATCATGCATGGCGTCAAATAGGTTCAGAAATATCTAAACTGTCAGCTGTATACAACCACTTTCTAAAATCAATGGTTAAAATGGTTTTGAGCAAGTGAAAGACGGAGGATAATGACGGATACCATTCTTCTTATTATTATTATGTCTAAAATCCGAAACTCCTTGTAGTTACTTAATATAGGTCTTCATGTTCTTAAATAGTTTCGTCAGATTGACAGTCATATGGATGTCATGCATGGCACCAAATACATTCAGAAATATCTAAACTGTCAGCTCTATATAAACACTTTCTAAGATCAATGGTAAAAAAGTTTAGGTTTCATTGAGGGCCATCCTTCGTCAAGCCTTGTCGATTGGCACTACAAAAGCATAAAGAAAGAACTTTGCCAGATAACAGAAACCAAATCACCTGAGAACTTTAACAGCAGTAACAACTAAAATGGATAGTACATGTTACTTGAAGAGAAAATAATGATATAATCAAGATGTTGTCATTCCATACTACTTCAAACAAAAGGTTGGGAAGGAAACCAGTGAGTCTTCTTGACAAAGATCGCCTTCTTTGAGCCATATCGACACTTATTGCGGACATGTTTATCCATATTTGCCCTTTTTTTTCACCAGTTTTAATTTTATAATTCTTCTTTCAAAATGTGCTAATGGAAATTTTGAATTTAAATTTGAAAATTTGATAATTAATTAAATATTTAAGCAAGCTTGTGCTTTTCGTAATTAAAAAGGAAACAAAACATATCTGTCTCTGTCAGTTTGTTATCTATCTATCTATCTATCTATCTATCTCTGTCAGTTTGTTATCTATCTATCTCTCTATCTATCTACCTCAGTCAGTTTTTTATCTATCTATCTATCTATCTATCTATCTATCTCTGTCAGAGTGTTATCTATCTCTCTCTACCTATCTCAGTCAGTTTGTTATCTATCTATCTATCTATCTATATATATATATATATATATATATATATATATATATATATATATATATATCAGTCAGTTTGTTATCTATCTATCTATCTATGCCAGTTCATTATCTATGTATCTATCTCAGTCTGTTCACATCCATCTTGCTATTTCAGTCTCTTCTTATCTATCTCTTATGGATTAAAGGGACTGTATTTTTTCTAAATTTATCTTTCGTGGTAGAGCCGATATTTGGTGGGTTTAGTATCACTTTTCAAGGTTACTGTTGCTCACCGTTTAACTTGCCTCTGTGCCTTCCATGAGGGTCGCCCTTTCCTTCTTCTACACAACTCATTTAATACTACCTACTAAAATGTATATTAAGGTAGCAGTTGTGTATATATAATCATTACTTTCCCTTACCCGCTAACTGTTTTTCAAGTATGTCTACTACTCTAATAATATCAAAGTAGCTTTAAGTTACGAACAGAAATCATTTGCCAAAGTCTGCACGTATGGTGAAAAATGAAATATTTAAGAAGCCTATTTGGGAAATAATAGAAAGAAGAAAAAAAAGACTAACAATGAAAATCTTCTAATTGAAAAGACATAGAATCAAGCCATGGACAAGTAATAGAGAGAGATACAAAAAAAACAAGAACAAGAGCAAGAACAAAAAAAAGAAAAACAGTTTAAAACTTGGAAGGAACGGAGACATAATTGAAAATGTATTCCAAAAGAGATGGAGTCTTAAACAGTGACTGTTACAGAATTTGGAGCCTAATTCCATGGCTAACGGTAAAAACTATTTTCTTTTGTTTTCATGTGCTTACTAAAGTACTTACTTCACTGAGTTGTTTTTTGGTTTTTTTTTTAACCTTACCTAATTTATGTACCTGCATTTAAGTGTCTAGGAAACCTTATTCCGTTTCTATTTTTCTATTTTTTTTTTTTTTTTACAAATGATCACTCAATACAAGGCCCAAGAGCCACTGGAAGTAGAGGGTTAGTGCATGATGTTATCTGAGCATAAGAAAAGGAAAGAATTTTAATTTATGTGATTTTGTAGGAAAGATTATGGTTAGCCTTTTAGATCTCTAGAGGTTAAGATTGTCGTGGTGGTTTTTTAAGTGTAGCATACGTGTGGCAAAATGCCGAAAGTATGGGGCACCCACTGAGGATCGAACTCACTATTCAGTCATAATTGATCTAGCCAGACAAACTTACTAACCATTACACCACATTGAAAGTATCCCTTCCTGAGTTTGTTCCACAAAGCAGCATTTCTTTACTGAAAGAAGAAGCTGTCCAAATGAAGCTTCTTTCTTTCAAATGGAATACAAAGGTAATGAGGATGTGGCATAGCGCTTATCTGCAAAGTTCTGATGGAACTAAGGAATCTACCTTGTCAGCACTTGCCATTGAAATAGCAAGAGGCTTGCAACATTTCCTCTGTGGGTAAAAAGCAGTTGTAAGGTGCAAAATAATTCATCACCCACAAGGACGTTTTTGAACTCTATCAAGACAGGCAAATGAGGACTGGACAGCTCCAGTCCTGCATAATTTCTTGGCATTTAGACAATTTAGATTCAAGCATCAGGCTGTTGGATACTTACACTTTAGAGTAGGCTTTGAAAATATGCACTATCTCCCATCATTCAGCATATAATGTTAATAAATATTTATAGAAAAAAATCTCTAAACAAAGAAGAGTTTCCATAAATACTGGAAAGCATACACAAGAAACAAAAACACACCCATATTACAGGGCTGGTGCATACTACCCCCCTCAACCGGGAGTTGCTGGGTGGTGATTGGAGGCTTATAACCCTTGCTATCTTATCAACATTTGCATTTTTTCTACCTATATTACAAATTAAACTAAGCAGAAATGACTATTAAACAATGAACATTTTTTGCAGATTTTAACGTCATTCAGGGGTCTTTTTTTTTTCGTCCAAATCCATGTTTTGCTAATGCTTAATCTTGAAAAAACATTATATAAAATTAACTATTTTTAATCCATGTTGATGGTGTTAGAATTATTCAACTTTTTAATAAGAAAAATCTGAAGTTGACATTAAAAATTATCGTAAAACCATTGTTGATTTATTTAATAAGATGATGTGATCGCTTATGGTGATTTTCTAAACATAGCTTACATGTGGCACAAGGCCAAAATTATGGAGCACCCAGTGAAGATTGAACTCACTATTCAGTCATAATTGTTCTAGCAAGGAAAGCTTACTAACCATTTACACCATGTCAAGAGTTAGGAATGCTCTATTATGAAATGTATCTAATTTGTATTTAGATACATTTAATTTTTCTAGTTGAATCTATATTGCATATGATCCATTATTGTACATAATTAGGTTACAATAAATTTTATATTTTACTGACCTGAAGTGGAACAACTACATTGAATTAGTAGCTACATTTACCACAAGAAAAGTTGATTCTCTGTGTCACGACAGAAGGTTTTTCTCATTTGAGTCCCTTCTTCAAATCTACAAATCTACCATTCATCCTTGCACTGTATACAGTTGCCTTATCTGATCTGATGCCCCTGATGTTCATCTTGAAGTTCTTGACAAATTCCAAAGAGAGATACACAATGTGATCAGTCCTGACTTGGCATCTTGACTCCACTCACTTTCTCACCAATGTAATGTGACTTCCCTCTGTCTTTTCTACAAATATTTTCATGGCATCTGCTCTGACAAGCTTTTTTCACTGGTGCCCTGTCTGCAGGAATTTGAGCGTGCTACTAGGTTTGGCATTTTGGTCCCACCCTTTTACTATCAAAATAGTTAAATGTAGCCAGCTCTTCTACTTCAACAGCTTTTTCTCTTGCACTTCACGACAGTGGAACTCCCTTCCTCTTACTTGCTTCCCTGATAACCATAATTTCAAAAATTTAAATGTAATATCAATCGACATCTTGATCATACCTTGTTCCTGATCCCCGGCCTTCTCTTTATTCTTTCCTCAAACACCTCTCTTAACTCTTACTTTCACTCTCTGTAACTGCCTGGCTTGGGATGAAATGCTTAAATATATATATATATATATATATATATATATATATATATTATAAGTTAATAGACTTAAAATATGGTTTTTCGCTACACAGTTCCAACCATGTTTCAAAAATGGAAGCTAAAAGCCCCTAATTTAATTTTGTACTTAAATTAAAGACATCACTTCCATTTCATCCTCAAGCGAATTCGTGTGTAAGTGTAATTTTTGTGTAAGTGCATATATGAAAATGTGCTCTACATCCATATATTCATATACAAGTTAAACAAAACAACAAGAAAACAACATAGCAAAATAAACAGAAATATGAGAGTGCACTGTAAAGTTATCAGCCTAACTAAGAAAAAAATCTTCTTCTCATTCTATCTGACCTGTCCCTTTTGGACGTTGCTCTCCACAACTTTCTATCCTTTGTAAGGTTTCTCTTTTCACATCCTTCCCACTTCCTGTTTTGCTAACCATTTAGACAAGCTCGCTAGGTAGGTTATAAGCTGTTTTTCTCTTGTCTTCCCCACTTGCCTTCAATATGTCTTGGGAGTATCAAATTCTCTGAGCCCTCTTTCTTCATTGTTCTAGAAATTGTCTCTTTCTGATTCTAAGTATGAGCGTTCTTTTTGTTTCTATTTTTCATAGAATTTCCTCATTAATCACATGCTTCATCCATGGTATTCTTAGTATGCTTCTATGGAACCACATCTATACAAAAATAGCAAACACCATATTTATACTAGTTAGTTTGGTATCTGACAGCAAGATGATCAAATACAGGGTAGGGATTGTCCAGACTGAGTGGGAAGGGAATATATTAATATTTTAAAGCGTTATTTCAAACTCAGTCAAATTGTTTGCATGTATGTGTGTGTGTGTGTTTGTGAATACATTAAATGTGACATAATGTGCATAGATTGCATATGCACATGCAAAGCCATGTGCAGACAATGTGTGATGGACAGAGAATGGATTGTATTAGTTCTGACTCTATTAGATTTTGGAATATTGTAAATATAAAATTATTCTTGTAAATAAACCATCTAATAAATGGGTTTAATATTTTTGTTGTAAATTCTCAAAGAGCATAGAAAATGTATAAATTCACTTTCTTATGTTTGTGTTTTATTAAAATTCTAATCATCGCTTTTTAAAATGATAAACATTATCGAGGAGTGAAGGTAGTTAAAATAATAGTAGTGTCAAGGGAAAAACTGTCCTTTTGATACAATTGTATTGTAAGCCTGAAGGTTAATTTCTTTAATACTTCCTTGTTACTCACATGTTATGTATATAGTATTCTTAGCATTTCTCAATAGAAATATATCGCCATTGTCTCATGTGTCTTTTTTATCTGTAAGGACTTTGCCCAGAATTCATTGCCATAAATGAAATTAGTTATTGCATAAGATTTCCAGCTCTCTCTTCTCTGTTTCTAATGTCATTTTTCAATCGCTTAACACTTTTTTCTGATTCTGGAAGGCCTCTTTCATTATGCTATGCACCTTTGAATTTATGATAATAGAAAATTATTTTTTTAAATATAATGAAACAAAATTAGTAAATGTTAATTTGATGCTAAATGAATTTCAAGAAGAAATACTTCAGTTAAATCATAAAGTAAAAGCAAGTCAATTAAACTGATTGCAAAAATATATACTCAATTAAATATCAAACTATATTTTATAAGTATATAAGTGGTATATAAGTGCATTTTTTTGCTTTTTGTAATACTAGTTTTTTGCAACAGTATTATTGAAGTTATCACTAACATTTCTTGTTGAGATTTACAAACTCTACTCACCCTACTGTGTTTATATTTACAGTGTTACTACTGTACCATCATATTTTACCAGAATTAAATATATATAAAAACAAAAAAGAAAACATGCAATAAAACAATATTGCATTATTATTTAAATAAGTATTTATTATTTCAATCATTTTTAAAATAGTGGGAGTATTTTGTATGTTAAGTAATAAAATTTAATTTTTCAAAAAAAAAAAAAAAATTTATTGTACTAAGCTACACACCCTAGTAAAACCAACAGTGCTTTGTACACCCTTACTTGTTTGTACTTCTCTTCAAAATTTGGTTTCAATCACTCAATATATGGCTATTTTAGAGAACTTGATAGATGGGCCATTGGAAATCACAGAATTTTATATATAGATGCAAGACTATTTAAAAGTACACATAAAAAAGCAACTTCCACTCATGTATAAATAATGTCATTAATACTAACGTGAATGATTAAAAGCAGTTAAAATAGTTATTGTTTTTACTATTGTCTGTTTACATTTTTAAATAGAATGGTAGAAAAGAACATGAATTTTGAAATTCTATATCCAGTTGCTAACATGTGTTATTAAAGATATAAAAGTTTAGAAAGAGGAATGTACATTTTAAGATATGAAATTTTTTTGCAACACACTGACATGTCTTAAAATCCTTGCAGCATTTTGTATTGTTGAAGTTGTCACTATTATTTTTTGTTGAAATTTACAAACTCTACTTTCCTTACTGTGCTTATATTTATATCTTACCAGAATAAAATAAATATAAAAACTTAAAGAAAATATATACAATAAACAGGCTGCCCCTTAAGGTAAGGCTTCAAGAACACCAAAATCTGTAACATGAGGGGAAGTGGAAAAATCAGGTGTGGCTGACCACATATGGAGAGAAAAGTGAGATCACCGCCCTCTGTGGGATCAAGTTAAAATCATAGCATCATTGGAAAATTCATAAACTTAAGGAATCAGCACATATGCTAGGCCACAAAAATCTCCTGAGCAGACCAAGCATAGAAATGAGTACAATATCGGAACCAGTAATAAGGAGTGCCAGAGAAAAGCAATAACAACAAGAATTTCAATATGAGTTCTAGTAAAAAACATAATGATAACAGCAAAAATTGCAATATGAGCTCAGGTAAAAAATGGTACTGAAGACATTAGGTTTATTGGTCCCAGACATTCATACGCAGTCAAGGACACATGGCACAGTGGATAAAGGCATTAGTTAGATCCAGTGACAGGACCCAAAGAGTGTGAGTTCAATACCTGGTTAAGGCAGTGGAGAACTTGGAGAGGGGAATTAACAGGAGATAATTGATAACTGACATCCATTAGATATGGTACGTGGCACTAGAATGAAATAAAGGGTTCAGTTCAATATTCCAACCACCTGAAGAAGGCCAGAGTGTACAACGGCCGAAACATTGTGACAAATATGGCAACAAAGATGAGGATGATAGTCTGAACAATGTAAATAGTGTACATAATACCTCATCTCAGAAATATAGACAGATAATACAAAAACAATATTTCGTTTTTAAATAAGTATTTGTTATTTTAATCATTAAATTGTTTTGAAAACAGTGTGAGTATTTTGTATATTAAATAATGATATTTTTAGTTTTATCAAAAAAATTAATGAAAATTTATCTTACTGAGCTATGCCCCCTAGTAAAACCAACTATACTTTGCACCCCCTACCTGTTTGCACTTCTGTTTTGTTTGGAAAAATACTTTGACAAAATCCCTACTTCATGGTTTAATAATTTCTTTAATTTAATCTTATAGGACTTCATGCTGAACAATTTTTTTTTTCCTTTTACCGTTTTAAAACAGCAAAG
>OZ010593.1:80550803-80585803 GCA_963932145.1 Acanthosepion lycidas | reverse complement strand
ATATATATATATATATATATATATATATATATATATATATATATATATATATATATATATATATATATATATATATATAAAACTTTTTGAAAATAATAATATAGCATTCATTAGTTTGTTTAAAAATTGTAGCATTAAGAGGTCATTTGATTAAAATTGTCTGCAAATACCATAAGGTTGAAACCAGGGTAGCTGATGCAACTGACCTCCTGATTTTTAAAGTTAAAAGCTGTACATGTTATTTTTACGTTTATTTTATTTTTTTCAGACCTATAGTTGAGCATTTTTTAATACCACTGTTTCCTGATCTGATTCAACTCTAACCATTAACCTTTTATGTAGTTTATATATATATATATATATATATATATATATATATATATATATATTTGTGTATTTAGGCAGCAATCCTTCTTTCATGCACATTTCATTGAATACAACACACAAAGTGTTTTATTTAGTTTTTTAAACAATTTCTCATGCAATCTAATAATTTTTTCTTTTCCTATATATATATATATATATATATATATATATATATATATATATGTGTATATTTAGTCGGATTGATGTGATTTTGTGACTCTGGGTTTCACGATTTTGCAATCATCAGACAAACTGATTAATTTTTTAAAATTTTGGATTTATGTAGGGTTGTGTGTATTGGTGTTTCATGGAAGTGGGAGGAAAAATTGTCATTATGATGCCACTCTATCACTGATATTGAGCACTTTCCAATAAGTACCGCGCATATAATATATAAATAATATATATAATATACTGCACACACACATATATATATATATATATATATAATTATATTTATATACATATATTTTCATATATATATATATAAACATATATACATATGTGAAATGTGTGTGTATATATATATATTCTAGATTACTCAGGCTCCAAAATGATAGTATATTTTTTATGAAATCCATAGAATTATTAGGTTTTCATATGTGACCCATTAAATATGTATTTTTACAATTATTTCTGTTGTGGTCTATCTATTTTCATTCATTTCACTTCCCAACAATATCTTTATGTCTGCCATCATTATAATAAAGGAAGTGCCAATCACGTAATGTTGCCAGTGGAAGGGAGATAACTCTAGACTGCAAAAAAGTTTACATAATTTATGATTGTTAGATATTCTCGTTTTTATTTTAAATCTTTTTATGATTATTGACGGAGTGAGTCTTCAGTTTAAACAAACACTCTTGATTCTTGGACAACTGTCTTTAGCTAATAACATAATATCACTATCAGCAATCTGAAATACT
Source organism: Acanthosepion lycidas (assembly GCA_963932145.1). NCBI lineage: Eukaryota > Metazoa > Mollusca > Cephalopoda > Sepiida > Sepiidae > Acanthosepion > Acanthosepion lycidas. The sequence continues at coordinate 80,584,511 of OZ010593.1, read as the reverse complement.
AATAAAAATGAACAGGAGTACAAGTTTGGCTATTGCCTGGTTTCCACTCCTTCCTGTAGGGTAGAGTTTAAATATGTGTGCAATGACTAAAAACAGAGAAAAAAATCACTTTTTTACTGGGCATCCTGTAGAATAGCTATCTTTTGTTTGTTAATAAAAATATTCCTTAATGCCACTATTTTACTATTTATTGCAAACCAAATTTACACATATTACAACACAGGCATAAAAAAACAGATGTTTTATAACCAGTATTATAGCCAAGTTTGGGGGGGCCCTAGGCTGCAGCCTATACTAGCCTAAAGGATAATCCAGCTCTATTCTGCACCTTGCTTAGAGTGAAATGATTAAAAAAAAACTACAAATAAATCTGCTTTAGTTTCCTTTCTTTCACCATACAGTCATTTCTAGACCCACTGGAGTGACAGGGTGTAATTGATTTCTATTTTTTCCTCCGATTAGGTCATTTGCAGTGGTGTACAGTAATATGAATCTATTTTCGGGGTGTATGATGAAATTTGTTTGGCCTTGAAAAATATTATGTCATCTGTGATTGCATCAGAATTTCATAATGCCCAGACACTATTGTCTTGACTGTCAATTAGTTGTCCTACGGCCATTGTCTGAAATGGATGTTACTTCAAAGAAGCGTACAAAAATTGTAACACTACATGAACACACTGGCAAGCCTTACCAGTGAGCATATCAAAGTACTATCGACTGGCTTGGAAACTCTCCTGATTTAAATCCAATCAAGAATCTGGGGTCAATCTGCAAGGAACGACTTTGTGAAATGGACATACGAAGTACTAACATGTGCACTGGGTCATGTTTCATTGGAAAAATATGAAAAAAAAGTAAATAATAATGGAATTATTCATTTTGTTTCAATTAATTTGCACAAGAGTGTATTCTTAAAAGAAAAAATTTGGTGGGGGGATTATAGGAATTTTGCTTGAAGATGAATATGAAGTTTAATTAAACAGAATTAAAATTACAATTACAGTTGAAAAAACATTAACAATTGTGGCAGAGAGGAAACAATTCAAACAAATTTAAATTTTATAATATAAACCTGAAAAGAACATTTTTGCAGTGTAACAGTTGTCAGCACAGGAAGTGGAATTGTCCTGTTGTATTTTCTTTCACACAAATTCTCTTGGGAAATGTATGAATCCATCTCTTCTCTCTCCTGTTGACAGGTAAACTGGTTGGCAACCAGTCTAGGAGAAGAACAATTCTGAATTTAGAGTCAGTTACCTATAGAGCTAGCAATCCTGCCCTATAAAAACCTTTTTGCTTTAGCAACTACAGTAGCAACACCTAGTATAGAAATTCTGTAGCTGTATATGCCACAAGGGAGTCTACAGGCTAAAATGCCCAGAACTGGATTTAGGCCTTCAGAGGCATCTGAGTGAATAGAATTTGGAGGCCCCTTCATTACACATGCTTACACCCCACCACCAGTGTCTATAAAAAAAAAAAAGATAAATTTTTACATGATTCTTTTTGGATGTAAAACATAAAAAACTTCAACTAAAATTTTTAACGATTTTGGAAGTCATCCATTTTATTTCATTGATGTAGAGTGACTTTTGGAGAATATTAAGAGGGGAAATTGATTTGTTTTTTTATGACTTATCAACCCTTTGTGGGTTATTTTGAAGCTGAAACATATTTCAGATTGTAGGAGGTTACTTACAGTATGGTAGTGAGCAAAGAGTCTCCAATATGGCAGTAATTAAAAAAATAAAACAATTTAGAATTCACTTTGTAGAACTAATGAATAGAAAATGGTTTAGTGTGTTCAAAAATTCTGCTATCTCTGTCCAATACTAGCTGTTGCATTTAGTATATGCAATTCAGGCCAGAATTAGATCTTAAGAGACCCCTGGGCTAATAGAATTTGGGGCTTCCCTCATTATGTATCCCCTGCCCCCTTGTCTATATAAAAAAAAGAAGATATATATTTTAGATAATGCTCTTTTGGTGTAAAACATGAAAGACTTCAACTCAAATTTTTAATGATTTTGAAATTCATCCAATTTATTTCATTAACAACTTTGTGATAATTTTTATCCAAACTTTACACCCTACAGAAATGTATCTAGAATGAAGGGCCTGTATTACACTAAAATACTAGTCTTCAAATTTACTAGCTAAGCATATTAAAAAAAGATAAAGATGATGGAAATATAAAATTCTGACTTGCTACAACCATGCTACATCAAAATTATAAATAAATATATAGTAAATATACATAGTAGTAGATATATTTTTAGATAATGCTTTTTTTGGTGTCAAACATTCAACTAATTTTTCAATGAAAATTCTAACTTGCTACAGTTTTGCAATCCTACATCCCCCACAGATGTAAAAATTTAATTATCTTTATTGTTAAAATTATCAACTTCAAATAACCAAGCTAATAATTATAAATAAACATGAATAATTATAATGAATATATATATATATACATATATATATATATATATATATATATATATATATAACTAGCTTAGAAGTCTGGCATTTAAGCTAGCTCCTACAGAGGGCTCTTGATTGGGTCTTCATCACAATAGGCAGGGAGTAGTAGATGCAATAGGCATCAATAAACTACAGAAGAACTCAAAATTGATCAATGCATTAAAGTGATGCATTAATATCTAAGCTTACCTTTTAAAAGTTCAACAATAATTCTTCTACTGCCACTCAATTTAAAGACAATTTGACGTAAGACGGTCCTTACTTTCCATACAAACAATTATTTTTATTTAATGGGTGACTTTTGCAATTAACTTTGATTATCCCCAAATTTATTTCCAAGTTATAAAAATTGTTAGCGTACAAAAAATTGCCACAAAAAATCATGTCAAAAAAATTGCCGAAAGCAATTGCAGTAATGAAAATTTGGGAATCCAAAATTTCAGGATTGCAGTTCCGAATATGGCCCAGAATGTTTTTGATTTGCTCACAGAGTCGGCCTGATTCCAAAATGTTATGATATAATGGGTTATGGCCTCTAGGAGTAAAGTTTAAAAAAGTGTGACACACTGACATTTATTATATAACTAAAGCTCCACTCCAACTAGAGGGGCCCAAATACTCTAAATTGTTTCAAATTAGTTCAAAGGAATCCTATTAAATCTGAAAATAAAAAGATCTCCTCTGTTATTATCTCTTTTTTTTTTTTTAGTTTTATCAGGGGACCAAAACTAGATGGTTCTTGTGGACACCTATAGTCTTGAGTCCCCAGGACTGCAATTCATGCCATACCCATATGTAAATCCAGCACTGGTTGACATACATTCGTATACCTAAAAAAAAGTTTTTTCTTTTAAGAATATATTCTGTCTTATTTTATATACTCCTTATTAATATGTATTTACAATTTTTTTTTATATAAAACCAATAAAACAGGTTTACAATAGATATTAGAGACATGTGATTAAATATACTTTAATGTTTAAAAAAAATTTATTCAATATTATTATTGTTTAGGTAATAAGCATTATAACAGAGCACAAATATATATATATATATCATGGTAAAAGGAATTTTTGACAATATACACATTTTTATGTATTTATGGTTATTTTTTAACTTTTATCAAAAACAACATTCTTGTACATTTAAAATTTTGGAATAATGCAATAATAAAAATTTAAATTTCATCCCTCTGATAGATGTCACGATATGTAAGATAATTTATTTTGTGGATCCTATAAAAGTAAATTTAACAACAATTGTTCAGTAAAATTTAAATTAACTCTTTTAAGAAATTATATTTACTTTGTACTTTCCAAATTTCTACTTTAACTAAGTTACATTGAAATCACTTTTTTTAATTTTGTAAATTTTTACTATTACAGCTGTCACAGTCACAGTAGTAGTGTTTTTACTTTATTTTAGGCACAACATAAAATAGTAGTTGGGGATGAGTAATGCAAAAATAGTAAAATAATAGCTTTTAATTTTGGGTATTCAAGGATTTTTCTAGTTTAGTTAAATTGATTACAGTTACCTTCTAAAGAAACAAAGCATTAACAAAATTAATCACATTAATTAAATATTAATTATAGATAATAATATTCTCAAAACTGTTTCAATAATTTGTGCATCATTTTCATTGGCTGCTTGTTTAATAATTTTTGATTGGCTGCTTGTTCCTGTACAAGATAATTTTAGATATACTAAGTTTTTTTTCTTTTCTTTTTTTTTGTAAAATAAAACAGAAAAGCATTGAGGAAAAAATTCAGATTCATTTATAACAAATTTTTTTTTAATCATTTCACCCTAAGCAAGGCAACAAAGCCACTAAGATGCAGGGGGTTACTGAGTGTGAAAGAATATAAAAAAATGAAAAGCATTATTAAGGAGCAAGAACAACAAAAGAACAGGAATTAAGAAGATAATAACTGACATTGCATTTCAAGAGAAAAAATTCTACAGAAATTGGAACATATTCCATGAATATTGGAAAAAGAAAGGCTGATGAGGGTAGGTCATTTTTTTTTTTACTGGTTTACTCATATTTCTTTTCATCATATCTGTCATGAGAAGATTTTATTCTAAGAAGAAAAATGCTAAAATAATTATCCCTTTCTATTGACTAACAATGCAAACTTGTCAGAAGGTGGTTAGGACTAAAAAATAATGTGGTCACAGGGCGGCACACTGGGAATACATGAGGGGACACCTATCCATGGCTCTACAAATGCCCCAATATTATGCAACTATTGATCAGAGCAGCCTCTCTAAGTGCTACCAAAGAGTTTGGGATTCTTACTGTCAGTCAGATGCAGCAACTAGAAAACTGCCAACCCAGTACCCTCATAATAAAAAGTTAGAACCACTGATCAGTCAGATCACCAAAAAGTTAAAATAAAATCATTATGGCCATGAAAGAAAGAACTCTTAACTTCTATCCTAAACAAGAGACAAGGGATAAAACCTCTACTCCAATTTAATGAACAGTCTCATAGTTCGATTTTTGCAACTAAAAACATTGCTAATATAGAATTTGTTATTCAGACCAACATGCTCGATGTGGTTATAATATTCATAATGTTTTAGACATTCTGCCTTCTTCAGAAATGTGAATTCTAAAACAGAGACCAGCAGAAGATCAGAGAGTAAAATGGCTGAAATGTTGTGAGAATAATGACCAAAATGCGTGTAATTGTTCAAATAGCAAAACATATAATAAGGATAAGTAAAAATAAGAGCGACTTCTAATGACAAAAGTATGTAAGTGCAGGCTTTAAGAAAGCTTTATTCAACTGTTTATTTATTATTATTAAATATACAATAATAGTGATTATCCAAGCGTAGCTCAGATGTGACACAAGGCCGAAAGTATGGGGTACCCAGTGAGTATCGAACTCACTACTCAGTCATAATTGTTCTAGCAAGTTAACCTTGGTAACCATTACACCACCTCAAGATGCCCTAAAGCTTTATTCAACTGAGAATATAAGATTTGCATATAGTGTCCTTTATAGTCCCAGTAAACAGAAATAACTCTCTCAAAGAGGAGAGTAACAAAACAAGTGGAGATCACTGTTGATTATTCATTCATAACATGACTATAAAAAATGGAGTTACTTAAATCACTGGTAACACTAAAATAATATTTAAAATTTTACTTTCTGCTATTAACATTTCTTAAATACTTGAGGTTAGTTTGCATTTTCATTTTTTACTATTCATTCAAGATTTATTTCATGTTTAATTACAAAAAAATAAGGGTTTGTGGGTGAGATAAGCAATAAAATAAAATGCTTTCTTTTGTAATATTTCCAGGCTCTTTTTTTAATTTAAAAAAAGTATTATTATAAAAAAAGGTCAAGCTCACCATCATATTAAGCACATTTCAGCTGCATACATTTGTTGGCAACATTTCATTTGTATTGACAATTTTCATTAACAGTAGAACCAGTATTTTTTCATTACAAGACAAACAACTGTTATACAAAGAATTTTTTGTAGATTTATCTATTTTTATACTTGAAAAAATTTTTTTCAAGTCTAACTTAAAGAAGACAGATATTCTGTTCAAATATTGACTCACTGTGCTTTTACTTTTCTTTTTCTTTTCATAAATTGTGCTCTTCTCTTAACAGCTGTGTAATAATAATAATAAATTGTTATTAAAGACCACAAACAAAAACGATGCCTCCTTATTGATATGGCAGTCCCTGCTGACTGCAATGTATCGTTGAAGATATTCAAAAAGCTGTCAAAATACAAGGACCTTGAAATAGAAATCTTGAAAATGTGGCATATGGGAACATCAACAATCCCTGTTGTAGTTGGAGCCTTAGGACTGGTTGGAAAAGATTGTAGTAGACTAATTGAAGGGATTCCTGGAAGTCCATGCCTCAAGGAGATACAAAAAATTGTTCTGACAAGTACAACCCACACTTTATGAAGGCCCTTTATCTATGTAATTTTTTTTTTTTTTTTTTTGTCAGTGGAAAGTGTCATGATGCCATTTCTAACCTTAGGTCCCTGGGCGGGACCCGGAGAGAAATGTGTAAATGCCAGAAATCAAAGATAATAATAATAATAATAATAATGATTATTATTATTATTATTATTATTATTATTCTATTCTATTCATTTGTTTATTCTATTCATTTATTTATTCTATTCCTTTCCAAATATGCACAATTGCTAGAGCGTCTTGTCAATCCCCGTTGCAGACACATGCTCAGGTACATTTGTGTTTGTTCAACACCCACAGAGCCCACCTGTGGTTTATATGCAACTATGCTGAACAGACCTTAATTACAGATTCTAGGAGAGATCATATCTGGTGTGATCAACAGTTAACAAGGCCAATACACTCAAACCCTCAGTCACGATGACTTGCGACTTTGTGTCAACACAAACAATTCCGTCTACCCAATTTCTCTCACAAGTCTTGGGTCAACTCGTGGTTTGGTTATCACTTTTAAAGACGTTCCCTTTCTAACAAATCGACCATGGTGAGAAGAACGAAAGTTTTGACCACTTGGTCACATATATGCTGATAAAAGGACATGAGGTAAATGGAATATGTTCAGTAATTTAATTTTATTTTATGATATTGTTGTTTTTTTTTAATTTTCTGACATGTTTGACATTAAAAAAATTTTGTTTCATTTTAACTTAGAAATTGAATAAAAATATTTATTTATCAATTCTATAACATGAAACATGGAAAATATCCATTCATAAAAAACGCTATACGTTTTATAGTCGACTGACCATTTTCAGAATTACTCTGTTTAAAAACTAAACATTTCCAGAATTACTCTGTTTAAAAACTAAACATTTCCAGGAAAGCTTTTTTAATAAAGATCGAGCCTCCAAACTAAGCAACTGTGTAAAGGGAAAGAACTCTGTGATGAAAAGGGGAGATAATAGCAAAAAATGTCACTAACAGAAACTATAATTGATAATTGTCTAGTTTAAGTTTTACGGGTTCAGTGGTCGGACATGTGTCTTTATTATTTTTTTAATAGTATCTGAGAAAGCCGGATTACAATGTTTGGCGCGGCTCGGGCTGTTTTAAAAACGGTAGGACTTGTTCAAGATTATTGAGCGACTATTTTATATTTTTGTAAACTTTTTTTTTTAAATTAAATTAATGAACCCTCGTCAACAAAAAATAAATCAAATTTTACGTGAAACTTGATTAGTCATTCATTCACTCGGCTTTTTTTATGGACCTTCCTCTTGTGTTTTTTAGTTGTTTATAATATGAAAAGCTGTTTTTTTCTGTATTTTCTTCTATTTTGTTTTTATTTGGTAGTTATGGAACTTCTAAAAATCGTAATACCATTTCTGAAAAAAAAGGTTTTCCTGATGTTTTTTAAAAATTGCTTTACCGAACCCTTTTGGTTTTATTTTGTAATGTGAAACCTAACTTTTTCTTCGTTCGCTTAAGAATATTAAAAAAAAAAAAAACTTGCTCTATTAAATGTAAACTTGATAATATTTTATTCTGAACGATCGTTGAAGCATTGATTTTTTTTTTTATTTCTTTAAACCTGAAAGAAATTACTGTCCCGATTAATCATCAACTCTGTAGTGTACGATATTCTTTAAAAGTTGTCGATAATTGAAGGATTCTTTAAATCCACAGTTCAAGAGAACGGTTCAGATTTGAACCGTTCTCTTGGGTTTCGGTCTCGTATCCGAATGTAACCCGAAAATCTTAGGTTTTGCGTTGTTTTTCCAGAATAGGAAAACCTGACGCATCAAATCGGCCTTGCCATTTTCTCATCTTCACCAATGACTAAAAGTTTATGGAAGAACCCCCCCCACACACACACACACACACCTTCTTTTCTTTTTTTTTTTCTATTATTTTCTAAAGTCTAAATCATTTTCTTTCCCGCTGAAGAAAAAATCGCAAAATGGGTTTTTAGATCGTTTTTGTTTTTTGGCAATAATTCTAATTCATAAATATTTTTAAAATACTCTCAAAAAATGTAATTTAAATTTCAAAGGTTCTTAGGAGTTTCGAATAAAGTACTTTTTTCTTTATTTTTACAATATACTACGTTGGTGGGGAGTACTGTCGTTTGTTCTAGGAAAATTTTGCCTTGTTAAATTAAAAAAAAAAAAAATTTTATATTCCAAATTATTTGGACATTCCCGCCTAAATCCGATTTTTGTACAACTAACCAAAACGGACATTTTTAAAATTCTTCTTGGCACTTGAATAGACCGACTTGAAGAACAATTAATTTTATTGTCCTAGAAATGATAAATACTACTTTTTGTTTGTAAATTGTTAACATGCCAATTGATTGAGTTAAACGAATTTGTTAATGTTTTTATTCAAGGATTTCATATTTTTTAAAAAGTTGAAATAAAGATTTCAAATGTAGTAAGATTAAAAAAATAACTTGTTATATCCACAAATTGGCTTTTTTGTGACTTCTTCCTTAACTCGATAAAAATGTTTGAATTGACTGACTTTGGTCCAAGTTAAGTATTGTGGTCCGAACTTATTGTACGTGATGTCACGGAAGAGTGAAGAATTGGCAACAGAAATTATGAGAAACGATCAAACAAATTGTTGAAGCAAACAATTACTTTTTTAATTAAACAAAGAGATGCAAGTGAAACACAACGAATGGTTATTAAAAATAAAATAAAATAGGGATTCAAAGTTGCCGAGTTATTGCTAAAAATTAGAGAGAAACAAAATAACAGGGCAAATAAATTCTCTGTAATCAAAGTGATTACCAAATTGGAGTAAAATAGGGTGTTGAGTTGAACAGTAAGGATTTTTTTTCTGTAAATAATTGGCCCCTGACGAAAACAAAACTTTAACTTTGCACGAAATCGAATTTTATTGTTATTTGTTGTAAGAACAGAGAAAACTTTTCAAGAAACCTTTCTTTTGTTTTGTCCGTTTGTTTATCAATTACAGAAGAGAAGACGATATGTGTCGACAATTATGGTACAAAAAAATAAAATGATAAACGTTCTGCCGTCATTTCCAACCACATTTACTTCTGTGAAGAAGGGTTTTTTTTAGGGGCGGGGTAATAAAAATAATAAGAAGAAAACAAATGCTGAGCTTGTCTACACGCGGTCCTTCGGTTTGTGCTGTTAAAAAAAATAAATCTATGCATGGTGGCGGGATGTTAGTTCCTCCTTCTAACTCTCTCTAACTCACTCTCTCTCTATCTCACTCTATCTCACTCTCTCTCTATCTCACTCTATCTCACTCTCTCTCTATCTCACTCTATCTCACTCTCTCTCTATCTCACTCTATCTCACTCTCTCTCTATCTCACTCTATCTCACTCTCTCTCTATCTCACTCTATCTCACTCTCTCTCTATCTCACTCTATCTCACTCTCTCTCTATCTCACTCTATCTCACTCTCTCTCTATCTCACTCTCTCTCTCTATCTCACTCTCTCTCTATCTCACTCTCTATCTCACTCTATCTCTCTCTCTCACTCTATCTCTCTCTCTCACTCTCTCTAACTCTCTCTCTCTCTAACTCACTCTCTCTCTCTATCTCACTCTCTCTCTCTATCTCACTCTCTCTCTCTATCTCACTCTCTCTCTCTATCTCACTCTCTCTCTCTATCTCACTCTCTCTCTCTATCTCACTCTCTCTCTCTATCTCACTCTCTCTCTCTCACTCTCTCTCTCTATCTCACTCTCTCTCTCTATCTCACTCTCTCTCTCTATCTCACTCTCTCTCTCTATCTCACTCTCTCTCTCTATCTCACTCTCTCTCTCTATCTCACTCACTCACTCACTCACTCACTCTATCTCACTCACTCACTCACTCACTCTATCTCACTCACTCACTCACTCTCTCTCTATCTCACTCACTCACTCACTCTCTCTCTAACTCACTCACTCACTCACTCTCTCTCTAACTCACTCACTCACTCACTCTCTCTCTAACTCACTCACTCACTCACTCTCTCTCTAACTCACTCACTCACTCACTCTCTCTCTAACTCACTCACTCACTCACTCTCTAACTCACTCACTCACTCTCTCTCTCTCTAACTCACTCACTCACTCTCTCTCTCTCTAACTCACTCTCTCTATCACACTCACTCACTCTCTCTAAATACAATATCTGTAGAAAAAAAAAATATAATCAATTTAAGAAAAATTTACAATACAAATCTCAGTCATATTTTTGATTTAAGCAAACCAAAAAGAATTACTGTTGCCCAAAATATACCGTGCAACTTCAATTATCGAACAAAATTTTGGTTCTCAAACCGCATTGCTGAACCAAGTTAACCAAAACTAAATTTCTGAATCGACCACTGTGTTGTATAAATTCGTGTGTTGTGCTGTGCTTTTCTTTTCCAATTTTATTATACTGTGACTTTTTTCCCTACATTGATTCCTATTGGAAAAATAGTTTCAGTTTATAGACTGCCTTCAGGAATTAATTAAATTCGTGAACTGAGGTTCCACTGCATGGGCACTGCAACTAGAAATATAATCATATTTTTTTATTATTTTATAATTTATCATTCATAAAAAAAAAAAAAGTTACTCCAGACCAAGATTATCAAAATATAAATTTTTATAAAAGTTAATGGGGGCGGGGGTCCAGTTTGTTTTGTAAAGAAAGCCAAAACAAGTTATATGCTCATACGACATGATTTCTCTAAAAAGAAATTGAAATCATCTCTAATTGTTTGTGTGTACGTTGTCAGTTTAATAACTTAGGACATTTGTAACCGTGTAAACTACTGCTAGTTTTAAAGTTATTTCAGTATTTTCCCCACTCCAGTCTTAGCATTTTCTAGGAAATGACTTGGAATATGTCAGCTAAACAATATCCCTTTCTTTCTTTTCTTAAATGATTGTCTAGATGTAGATCACTATTAATTTTCATTGACATCAGGTGATAAGGAGATATTTTTGGTGATTTTTCTAACAATGAACATTAAGTGCGTTGAACAAAATGTCTTTCCTCTTAGATTGTTTTTCTTTTAATTGAATCTTATGTTTTAGTGGTTTTAGTGAAACGATGCATAACACTCCCACTGCCATCCATGATCGATTGGACCCTGTCATGCTTGACTAGATTAGAGGTAACTTACTTTCTTTTTTTTTTTTTCACTTTGTTAAAAAAAGTAACCTTTACGGTGTGTGTAATCGGCAAGCTGAGTTCAGATTCCCACAGACTCTGTTCACTTTCACGAAGATGTCTTTTGGAAAGAGGATCAAATTAGCACTGTAGACTATGCTCTCTAGTCATGATTGGAAACTAGTCTAAGACAAAGAAAAGAAAACTAACTTTGAATTCAAATCTTCAGAAACAGTAACAGGAAACCACCCTACTGTCTTTCACCAGAAGTCAGGGGTCTCTGTAGAACCATGGTTGTCTAGATTCTAAAGGAACATTAAAAAAAAAAAATCCTCCCTCCCAATCTGCTATTATTGGCTTATCCTCCAACAGTTATGTCATTTCTTTTTTATACCATGTACATTCAGGATATCGGTGATTCTTGCTCTCGACAATTTCCTGTTTTGTTGTTTAAATAACTTTGACCGTTTTATCATTTCTGACTTTGTTCTTCCATCCATTCACATGAACTCGTTAAATAGCTTATTGTTTTCCCCTTCTCTTACTTTCAATATATCCTGCGTGTGTTAAATTCTACAAGACCTCTTTCCTCGTGTCATAAATTTCTGCTTTATTCATTTTTTTTGTAATTCCTGTTTTCTTTAAAACTTTGTTTCTCATATGCTCTCTTCATGATATTCTAAACATTCATTGATAGAATCACATCTGTTACTTCAAGAATCTTTTGTGAAGACATTGTCCAACGTGCTCTTTCCTGTTGCTCTTTCTCTGATAAAAACCAGAATAGAGGATAATCCAAAGTTTCAAAATACACATACAGGATTATATATTCTTTTTCTTCTGTAAACAAATCGCAAAACTGGGAACATTGTTCACAATTTGACCAAAACTCTTGAATTCCATATGGCATTGCAGGACGAATAGGATTTAATCTAAATTATTGAGAGTGAATTTTGATGAAAAAAGTTATTCTTTAAAAGTGAGTTCAGCAAATTTCCTTTTCTGGAAATAAAGGGAAAATTTAACACATGTGTAAGTTGAAAATAAGTGATTATGGCAACACTTTGCCAATGTCATTTGGGAGGGCAGATTTTTCTTTATAATATCTGGGGTTGAACTGGTGTACATATTTATTTCTATATGTGAAGTGGTGGTAAAAAGTTCTTGGCTCAATCACCCTCATTCTGATGTTTGATCTTTTGGTCTTATACCCTCATATATACATAGGGCATTCCTAAAGTCCCTCCCTCCTTGTTAATTCACTTAATTTAATGGAAATAATAAACAGAAGAGTTGACCATTACAGCTAAGTTGTGAATTTGATCCTCAATGAGTGACCCATACAAAATTAAATTAAATTTAACAGCATTAAATAACCAATGGCATTGGTTGGGAAGTGAATGCAACTGACTAGGCTGGAATTTGAACTCAGCTCACCAGTTTCCTTTTCTATGTAGATATTCATTACACCATCCATACATCATGAAAGATGAGTAACACTTATTGGATTTTCAAGCATAAGGTTTGACATGACAGCTCGTGTTTATCTGCAGCATTTTGAAAAATGCTTCATCAGGGTTTTGGCAAAATTCTTTCAGTCAAATTCCGGTTCTTGAGTAGCACATGCATTTCAAAGCTGGTGAAATACCAATTTATGGTAATTGTTCTGATGTGCTAAATTGGTGGCAAGATCTCATTGTACAATAGAAATGGTTAGATGTAACCAGAAGTTCTATATTAACAGTTTCTTCTATTGCACTTCTCGCTTGTAGAACTCTCTTTAAGCTTCTTGCTTCACTGTCAAGTTTGATCTTTTAAAATTTGAATGCAATGTCAATTGTTATCTTCTGTCTTCTTAATTCCTGTTTTTGGTTCTTAATAATGTTTTTCTTTTCCTTATATTCTTTCACACTTTGTAAAACCCCTGCATCTTAGGGGCTTTCTTGCATTCGTTGGTGTTAAATGATTTAAAAAAAAAAAAAAAAAAAAAGTGACAAGCATTCAAGAGGATCAATTGCCATCAAAACGTTTGATATCTCTCTGTGGACTGTTACCAAACAAAATGATATTTGTGAGAGCAAGGGCATATTTTTTTATTTAATGTTTAATGCTAGTGAAAGAGAATGAGAAGACTTCAGTACAAATCCAATTCCCAATCTTAAACAGAGAAACCATTTTTATTTTGTACTAGCTTAAAGCCCTGTCAGGCAGCATTTAAGCTAGTTCCTGCGGAGGGATCTTGATTGGACCTTCATCAGAATAGAGGAGGCGCAGCAGATGCAATAGGCAACAATAAACTACAGAAGAACCCAAAATTGATCACTGCATTTAAATATTGCATTAATATTTAAGCTTAACTTTTAAAAGTTCAATGATAATTCTTCTGCAGCCACTTAATTTAAAGATAATTTGATGTACGTAGGTCTTTACTTTTCGTATGAACAATTATTTTTATTTCATGGGCGACTTTTACTTTATTTTGCAATTAATTTAAATTATTCCCAAATTTATTTTCAAGTCATAAAAATTATCATACAAAAAAACTTGTCACAACAAAATCACATAAAAAAATTGCCAAAAACAATCGCAGTAATGAAAACTTGGGAATCCAAAATTTCAGGATTGCAGGTCTGGATCTGGCCCAGAATGTTTTTAATTTGCTCACAGATTTGGCCAGATTCCAAAATGTTTTGTGTTAGGCTACAGCCTCTGTGAGTAAAGATGAAAAAAATGTGATACACTGACATTTGCATTTATTATATATATGTGTGTGTGTGTGTGTGTGTGAACAGAAATATACCATTCTGCTCAGTTTGGTCAATTTCAGTAGTTCAAAGCTTGCAGAATGTTAATGGTGACTATATAATTTGGTATTAGAAAAATTTTAAAATGATAATGTACTTCATTTATTAAAAGCCTGCCGCTATTTGTGGGAAATTGAATTTTTTTTTTTCTTTTAAGAAATTAGTTGCTCTTAAAATAAACATAATAGAATTTTAATTAATTTGTTCTTGTTTCTTTCTTTTTTTTCTTGTTTTCTTTCTTTTTTTTTCTTGTTTTCTTTCTTTTTTTTCTTGTTTCTTTCTTTTTTTTTCTTGTTTTCTTTCTTTTTTTTTCTTGTTTTCTTTCTTTTTTTTTCTTGTTTTCTTTCTTTTTTTTTCTTGTTTTCTTTCTTTTTTTTTCTTGTTTTCTTTCTTTTTTTTTCTTGTTTTCTTTCTTTTTTTTTTCTTGTTTTCTGATATTTTTTTTTTCTTCATTTCCGAGACAAGGCAATAATGCCAATAAAGTGCAAGAGATTACTGGGAGTGGAAGAGAATGAAAAGACTTTAGTGAGGAAAAAGGGCAATAAAAGAGCAGGATTCAGTATCATCTACAAAAAAGCCTAATAAGTCTCAATGTTTTATTGTTGTTGGGTCAATGTTCATTTTTAACCCTAACACACAGTCCTTGATTTTGTTTTCTTATGGTAAACTTACTACATTAAGTATCTTTAATAGGGCAGAGATTTCCATGCCTAATAAATGTCACATACTGATCACTTTTTTGTAAATATGACCCCAGTTAAAGAACCAATCATTTACCTACAAGTACAACACCAAAATAAGTTTAAAATTTTTTTTTTTAAATAAAGACAAAAAAAGCTGTTTTTCTTCCCACAAAAAAAAAGATAAAGATTTTTCTATGGCAATTCTTAGATAAAACCATTTTGGCATTACAAAAATTTGGAAAGCAGCCAGGCAGGGCTGGGTTGAGCCCATACAGAGTTTAGGCACCATGTCTGGAAGCACACTGTAAGAATGATGGATTGCCTGGGGTTGGTAGGAGTCTGGCAGGTGGATGCAGGTAATTCTTTATCTCGGCTTCACCCACAATACTTCCATTATCACTCTCCCTCTTCTATGTTCATTGTCACAGTCTCCCCCCTAGACACCTGCTCTACCTACACCTTTACCAGTTCCTCTGCATAAAACTCTGGCTGGAAAGAACAAGAAGTGATCTAGTTTCAACTGCTTTCTCTTTCAACTTCTGCTCCACTTAAATGGGTATGAGATTGTGTGTGTGTGTGTATATATATATATATATATATATATATATATATATATATATATATATAACACACGCACACACACTGTTGTATCGTATTTACACATTTATGTGGGTGCATAATATGTACGTATTTATATATGTGGTTGTGTGTGTGCATATATAGTATGTACACATTTATATATGCATGTAAGTGCGTTTCTTATTACTATAAACATTATTTTTTGTGGGGACATGTAATCTAGTTGCTATTCTTTTTTTGTTTTCTTAAACTGAAGTATGTATGTATGTTGCATATATATATATATATATATATATGTGTGTGTGTGTACATGATCTCATTTTAATGATAAAAACTAGATTTAGACAGTTATAGATAAACTTGATTGCCACAGAATAAGCATTAATGCCAACTCTGGCCCAGTGTTTTTAAACTCTGCTTATGAGTTGTACCCACAAATACAACTAAACTGCCAAGCAGTAATAAAATCTCAAGTTTTATGGTTTCAGTTTTGTGTGCATTTAGTAAACAGTCTGCTGCACCTGATAATACAGAGTTATTTTGACCTTGCAGTGAAAAAACGGAGGGGGGATGTACCTCTACTAAATATTTCATTCTTGCTCACTTTCCTTTTAGATATTTTTTTTTTCATTCTTATTTTCACTTTGCAAAACTTTAATTTATACTTGATTAACATAGCTGCAGGAATCAAATATATTTCTGCAAATTCTCTTTAAAGCACAATTCCACTCTGATATATATATATATATATATATATATATATATATTATATTATTTTTTTTCTAAAACCAGTCCTAGAACGGTCCCAAAAAGCAACTTCAGTCATCTTGAAAAAATTAAACAAAACCATCTTGAAATCAAGTGGGTTTTTAAACTCGATCATTAATAGCAGGGTTGTTGAGTTTTGTTGGTGTTTTTTGTTTGTTTTTGATTTTTTTTTTTTTTTGTTTTGGGGTTTGTTTTTTTTTTTTTTGTTTTTTTTGGGTTTTTTTCAACTTTTGCACATAAACAATAAAGAGCAAAGCTGATATAAATAGTTTGACAAATTAACAGGGACAAAGATAATTTAGGGCTGCTGAATTAACAATTTTTGATATCTGGCAGAATTTTTCCCAATTTAGTCAATAAAAATCTACATTTAATTTTTAACTTTTTTATTTTATTTATTTTTATTTTTTTTAAGGTTTTTAGTGCATCTATATTCAAGTTAGTCTTTTGTTTTGTTTTTTACAGATAAGGTCCTACAACTATTTTACTCTTGCAGCATTTTAAAATAACAGATTGACAAGATTGTCATCAGCTTTGTCTGAATGATTTGTATATAAATAATCTTGTCATTTTTTTATAAATAGTTTGCTAGTAACACTGCCAGCCAGTATTGTTTTTTTTTTATTAAACTTAGATTTGGGTTTTCCAATTCCTGTCTGTGTTGGTTTTTAACTTTGAAATTTGAAAGTGTGTTGAGCAGTGGTATACTTTCTGCAGTTATGCAACTTCAGTCAGCAGTCTGGTGATGAATGAGTTTTCTCATCAAATGAAATGGTTCCATTCCAAACTGAGAAATCCTCTTGGTACAGATAAAGCTGCAAAACTGGCCTTTCTATGAATGCAAACATTTCTCCTGTTGAATTTTACAATTTGTTTATAGTTTTAACAGTAAAAAAAAAAAAAATAAATAAATAAAATTCAGCTGGTTAATAAATTTTGATTCAATGTTTAACACTTTTCTTCCTTCATGAAATTATATAAAAACAAAAAAAAATTAAGTTTTAAATCTTTTGCTTTAAAGATTTTTGAAAAATTGCTTTAAATTGTTGATTTAAAAAAAAACAATGATTTAAATCAAATAACCTTGATTAAAAGTTGTTAGTAGCACTAGGAAATAAATTTTAAAAAAAGCTGAAAGATTAAAATAAATTTAAAAATGAATAAATATGAAAAGAAATTTTAAAATTTAATTCTTACTTTAAAATAAAGAAAAATGAATTCTTATAATCAGATTCCAATGTTTTTCACATTTAGAGATAAGTATTTAAATTTAAAATCTTCAGCTTCTTTTTTTTTTTTTTTTTTTTTCTTAGTGAGGTTTCATTCACCATTTTAAATTGTTCAAAGTGTGTGTTTTTGTGTTGTGGTCCATTTATTAAAAGATTGCAAAGAATTTTTTAAAGAAATTAGTTGTCTAAAATGGATAGAATTTTAATAAAAAAAAAAAATTTGTATTATATCATCCAAGTAACACCCAAAAAAATCAAACTAACCAGTTGTCCAAAATTAATTATTTATTATCCCTGGGATGGCATTAATTTTGAGCCCTATTCTTTATCCGAAATTTAAAAATCTCCAAAATCAGAGTTTTTAAGGTGCTGACATGACTTGTCACAAATGGAAAATTTCAGAAAGCCCAGCTGCATAGCCTACATTGGTGCCAGGTTTTTGTTAGCAATCTTCACACCAACACCTTCGCATGTGGATGTTTTGTGCTCAGTAAAGATATTATTCAAAATGTTAAAGTTCTGCATTTATATATATTTTTTTGTAATATTTTATATATTTTTTTATAATGTTTATGTAAAATAAACCCAACAATATTTATTCAATTGCTCAAATCCAATTGTGGCAAAATAATGTAGAATGTTATAAAGTGTGGAAATAATTCGGATCTTCTTAGTCAAAATCAACAAAAATTATGAAAATGCATGTTTTACACTGTAGTAATGTATAGTGGCTTGGGTTGAAGAATCAGAGTTCGAATTCCAGTCAAATCCATTAGATTCATTTACATGCTAATACCCTTGGGAAAGGTATGAATCCTCATCTTCTCCCTCCAGCTATGGGTAAATAGCAGGACAGACTGGGTTCTATAGCCTTGGATGGCAACTGGTCTACTGCAGAAAGAAATGGCAACCTACTGTGGGGAAAAAAAATCTGCCTCATCAGTCATGTATCGAAAGATACATGATCACCTAAGCGAGTATCACACATGGCAAATAACTTTTACACTTTTCTGCAGTTTTTCATTTTTTTTTTTTTTTTTTTTTATTTTATTTTATTTTTTTTTTTTTTTTTTTTTTTTTTAGAACTTTTTTAAGCTGCAAATGCTTTAAGGTATGATGATAATGATAACACATAACATTTACAATAAAATAAATAAGGATTGTAATATTATCAACAACAGTAACTAAGTTACCTTTGTAGAGAAATAGCTAGTAAACAAGTCATAGAACATAAGAGGGTGATAGATTGCAGTTAGGGACAAAAAATTAGAAAGCCGAGTTTAAATTCCAGTCAAGCTTACTTAAGCACAAATACTCTTAGGAAAGGTATGAATCCAACTCTTCTCTCCCATCCATGGATTAAATAGTACAAATTGAGTTCTATAGCCTTGGGGTTGTCAACTATTCTAGAGATGGTAATGTTATATTCTTACATAACCAAAACCCCTAACCACGCACAGTTTACATATAGCAAGCCATCTCTCTATAATGTACTATATTCACTCACCCTCTCTCTTTCAATCTGTCATCGTACTCACTGACTACAAGAACAATTAGGTCAAACAAGCTGATGACCTAGCAATAGGACCAAGCAAGATCTAAAAATAGCTTCTCTCACACATGCAGAATTGTGTGATCAATTACAAAAAATTGAACAGGAAAATAACGAAAGGAATTAGTTGCAGCACAAGTCTTAAGTGAGTAATATCTGTTATTGTCAGGCAAAGGAAATCACACAATGAAGACGAGTTCTAATTCAACTGCACACACTATGCTGCATATATCAAATGCATGGGTGAATTACTAAGCGTGATAATCACCTAAGACAAGCATTTGTGACCCAATTGCTAAATATGTGAAGAAAGTAAACCACCAACTCTTGGGGTCAAAACTCATAACAGTGAAGAAAAAATAATATATCAAAAGATATTGTTGCATGGGCAAAATAAACTGAACGAAAGAGAAATATAAAGCCAAACAGGGAAAAGAGAAAACCTTATTTTATTCCAAGCAAATGACTAAAGCTAAGTGGGCTATGACTATTCGTATCAAATATATAATGCATACATCTTTCCACACAATACTTTGCATTAATGTTTTCATGTATCATCTTGTTGCAATTAAATCTTATTCTCCTCATCTGTGTATTTGACCCTGTAAAAGAATCTGTCCACTACGGAGTGTTAAACCTTGGTCATATCCTTTGACAACAAGTTTTTTTTTTTTTTGTTTTTATTTGTCTTTTCTTTTCAAATTTTGTGTTGTGGCAATTGGTTTGTAACAGTAACAATAAAATCACCCAACTTCCAGCAAACCTGGATTGCATCAGCCCATGAAAATGCACAGTGACTGAAATTCTACTGCAGGCAGAGCAATCATTTATTTATTTTTATTTTTTTTTAGTCTCACAACCTTATTGCCACTGATTTCAATCAGAGAGAAGTTTACTCTACTTGTAGTTTGTTCTTATTTTGTTTGCACAATTCCAATGGAATTATTATCTGTCTACAGTACATGAATTTTTTTCAGGACAGATTTACTATTATTTGATATATGCACCTTTTTAAAACATTAGCAGAGCAGAGAGCTGGATATCTGCTATTTACATTCAGTCTTGTATTTGCCACTTTTCTGCAAAGATGACGTAAAGAACCAACCTCTTTTCTAGTAACAAACAGACACCTATGTAAGAAAGTAGCTGTGTTAGTCTTGTGCTATCTGAAGTTATACTGATTAAATAATCGTAGTAGTAATAATAGTAATAATAATAGTAGTAATAATAGTAATAATAATAGTAGTAATAATAGTAATAATAGTAGTAGTAGTAATAATAGTAGTAGTAGTAATAATAATAGTAGTAGTAATAATAATAGTAGTAGTAGTAATAATAGTAATAATCGTAGTAGAAGTAACCAAGAATGAGCAAGTGAAGCTCATGTGGAATACAACCATGTCGATTGATAAGCAATTGGAAAGCAATCGCCCTGACATCACACTTGTGCACAAAAGCGGCCATGAATGGATCCCGAGAGACATTGCAGTGCCTTGGGATAAGAACATCATTGAGATGAAACGGGTCAAAGTACAGAGTTGCCAATATTTGGCAGGGCAAATTGGAGAAATATACCAAGCAGCAACTCAAGTTAGTGCCAAGTGTACCAACCACAAAAGATCCATCTCCAAGAATCTCTCTGCCTCACATTACACCTAATGGGAATATCTGATATTATTGAGAGTATGCAAGTGGCATTGTTGCTTAGAGCATCTTGTGTGCTGAGGAACATGTTGTCTCTAAGCTGTTATTATGATCTGATCATTATCACCTGGCCAAAACATCAAAGAATTGGAGAGGATGTTGTTAATAATAATAATAATGATGTAACAATTAATGCAAATAAGGAGTGGAAAGATGTACAAAAAAAAACTATTCATTGTACAAATGTTTTGGATCAATATATTCTCCTGCTCTTTTGGTTTTATTTGTACATTTCTGTGGACAAATTCTTTGGGCTTTCTCATTCAATGGAATTTTTTTAACATTTTACCCATTTTATTCTCCAGGTTTTTCCACATGTAATATTGATCATGATCCCTTTGCCTTATTTACATTATCGTCTTTATCTTTGTTGTTATTATTACAAGGTTTTGAGCACTGGATCTTCCAGCCTTCATGAGGTGCTTGTTAAACTGGGCAACCTTCAGGGAACTTTTGAACTGGCCCCATTATTTAATCTACTGGGATAGAATGTTCTTATTCCTAGATATAGTCTGTGGAATATCTCCTCTCATTCTTATTTTTGCTTAATTATTTCTCGATCACTTTCCACAGAGTCTAAGTCAGCCTTGAATACCTGGATTGACAAGCACTTGATGAAGGCTAGAAGTTTAATCGCTGTAACGTTATGATCATAACAAGAAACTATGACAATAGTCCAAGTAATGATAACTCTTCATCCCAGAAATTCATATAGAAAATCTATTATGCTTATGGTGCAGAATAAATATCAATATTTGCATTAGCGTGCAGAGGGTATGGTGGCTCCGGGCATCCAATCAAAGAGTGAAATAAAAATTTAATTTTTGAAATTTTAAATTTTGTCTGTTAACTTTGTTGTACAAGCAGCTCTACAGTCCCAAAATTTCCTTTCTCACATTTCTCAGTACTAGGCTTTATAGCCTCCACAAGTTTTAGGGGCATACTATCAAGGAGTTAGCCCCGGGCATCACCAAA
Organism: Acanthosepion lycidas; assembly: GCA_963932145.1. Lineage (NCBI taxonomy): Eukaryota > Metazoa > Mollusca > Cephalopoda > Sepiida > Sepiidae > Acanthosepion > Acanthosepion lycidas. Next base: position 80,562,635 of record OZ010593.1, on the reverse strand, counting down.
CCTCTGCAACCACTGATGTTTATTTGTGTTTTTTTTTTCTTTTCTTTTCTTTCTCTTTTTTCTTTTTCTTTTTGTCTCCTTTTTTTCTTTTTCTCCATTAAAAAGATCCAGAGGCAGTATTTCAAAATCTTACTTCTCCCCAACCCCTCAGCAAATACACTTATTTTATCTTGTGAGGAACTTCAGTTTTGGTGGGAGGATTCATCTTAAGATAAGTGATGCCATGGCTTAACTACTCACCTGCACACCTACGTGTTACAAGAATTCAAGTTTAACTTACTCAGCATCTTTTCAGTACAACACCTGCAGAAGTTAACCTTTTATCACTGTATGTGACTTTATTTGCTGTGCGGAAAGTTTATCCTGCCACTGAAGGTGACTCTGTTTGAATTTCATAGTGTCATCATATCCTGCTATGACAGCAGAAAACACCTTTGAGCGAAATTAACAATAAGGTTACTGCAATTGAGAGGCCTTAAAAAAGAATGTAGTGGAAAGAGAAGAAATATTAATTATGCAGTGCTAAAGGTGAAAACCTATCGCAACTATAAAAAAAAAAAATGTTGATTTTAGATGCTGAACAATTATTGTTTTCAAAAACAATTTTCTATACTGTTTTTTTTGGGGTTTTTTTTTTTTTTTTTAATTCCCAATGCAACTCTTTGCAATGTTCAGCCAACAGTAATTACAATGAAGGTCTGTTTTTCCTCTATGAACTTCCACACACAGTGTAGATATAAGAATCAATCTTCAGACCATTTGATCCAAAGCTTACTTGAAATATAAAACTGACAGTCACCATTCATTACTGATTCCTGTGTTCACACTCTATATCTACAAACTTTCTATCGCCAATACTGAGCACTCTTCTCACATAAACATGCATTCACGCACACATATAATGACTGGCTACTCATTTTCAAATTTACTCATCTTCTAGAGTGGTCAGCTAATTCCTGTTGCAGACTCTTGATTGGATATATTTGTGTTTTTTTTTTTTGGGGGGGGGCAACACTCTCAAAGCCAACCTGTAGTCTATGCTGAGTGAAACTTAGTTCCAATTTCTGAGAATGCATAATCTGGCATGTTCAGTAGTGAAAAAGAACAGTCCGCTCATACCCTCAGTCACAATGACTTGCAACTTTGTGCTAGCACAACAACCAACAGCTTCTGAACAATTTCATCTGTCCATTTTTACCTCACATGGCTTGGGTCTACCGGTGGTGTAATTTTCAGACATTAAGATAAGTTTTCCTTTTGTTTGTTTTTTTTATGTAAATGCATCAAAAACACTATCAAGATGACATGAATCCCATATCACTAAGTAAATGCATGCATATTTGCTAATCATGTTATACACAGAATATCAACACCAAACTTGCATATAAACTTTCATTCTTTCTTATTACTATTAATGTGTAAAATTATTTTTTTAATATTGTGACGTAAAGCCTTGTTTATTTTATCTACCAATTTAAAAATGTTCTGAATCTTTAAAAATTGTAGAAATGATCATTAGCTTTGGGCATCTCCAGATATTTTTGAATAATAGTCTGGGTCAGTGATGCTGAGAGTGTGTTCATTCCCTTGACCACAATCATTGAGTGACCATCCGTAATGGTTTCTTGAATGCTTATCAGCAGTTAGAAAACCATTATTGATCATTGATACTTTTTATACGTCTTTATCAAAGATATGCTAAAGGATAATTTTTACTGAAGTTTGAATTGATGTCTAGTAGGAAGAGTGAGCTAATAGTTTCATAGCAATCCAACATTGCAGAAAGACAATCCGTTTGTCTAGCCTTTCTCTTCATCTATATGCTAAGATAAATTTCCCCGATAAACACATTCTTTTTGCCTATAAACACATTTAAGGCTATATATGCTTTTTGTTGTATCCTTAAAGAGGTTAAAAACAGACAAAGGTGGTACTTGAGTGAAGGAACAGCAACACACGCATAGATAAAAGAAGAGAGGTTTATTGTAAAAGAGAATACACTATTGAAAGACAGGGAATCAGGTGGCAGGCTAGTAATTCCTGAAGCAAGGTTATTTACCTTACCTCCCTGTGAAGGCAGGATGTGGCACAAGACTGTTTTTTAATGAGGGGCAAAATCGAGTCTTTAGGCTCAGGCAAAAATTCCCCATAGACCCCATAAAAACCAAAGTTAAGTAGCTGTCTACCACCCCAGACAAGACTCTTCCCTTCAGCATAGCCTCGTCTGGGTTCCTCCCTACCTGAAGGCAGAGCATTCAACAAGCACAGCTGGAGACTAGTTGCCAAAGCAATCCCTGGGTATATCCTGTGCTCACTGTGCTGGGTATAGCTACTGATATAGTCAGTTCACATAGATGATAGGGAGTGTGGGACATTCCATTACAACACTTTTATGTTAAGCATCAATATAAAACAACTCTAGCATGAAATGTTAGATTTTCAACCATCGCAACAACTTAAATATACAAAGGTAACATGCTTTCTTCTTCATGATAAAAAGATAGAATGGGGTTTCCTAATCTGGAAGATTCTACTCACCAGTGGGCAATTTTGACTGTTGGGTGGGTGATGAGCAACTGAACAGCAAATAGTGGGCGATATAGGATTTTAAGTATTAAAAAGGTATTTCAAATTATGCTACCCACCAAAAAATAATCAAAGGAGATATGCAAAGAACTTGTATAAAAATAAAATACAAAAACCAAAACCGGAGGTTCACAAGGAATAACTGAGTCACATTCCTAGATAAGATATAAATATCCCTGCAAACAAGGAATATTTTGGTATTTTCTATAGTTTTGAGAAGGGGCATTAACATTCAGATATTATTTCATCTGAAGAACTATATATATATATATATATATATATAATTTTTTTTTTTTTTTTTTTTTTCAGATATAAATCAGATAAGAGAAGACCAATAATAAAAATATTTGCTGAATTTTCTATTATCTGTTGTAGTGTATACTCTTTTTAATTTTATAATTATGAAAAAAAAGCATTTTATTTTTTGTCAACGCTTGCAACACTAACCATAAAACTAAATTTTATCTCTCTCGTGTATGTATGTATACACACACACACACACACACATATATATATATATATATATATATATATATATATATATTTTCAGTGGTCAGGTTTGGAGGTTTTTGTTCTTTTAATACAGTTGTAGCAGTAGCCTCATAAGTCAAAATTATTTGTTACTTCCTTTTTTTTTTTTTTTTTTTTTTTTTTTTAATTATTACATCATAAAGTCAGTTTATGAACCAGTAACAAACTTATACCAAACAATTTTGGCTTGGTTTTGAATATTTACTATATAGGTGGGTTGGCTGCTGGAAAAATTTTCCATGTGAAAATGAAGCCATTGATTTCAGATAAACAGTTGTGCATAGCTGATAGTTTAAACCAGTGATTCCCAAAGTGGATGGTACCAGCCCCATGGGAGTGTGGTGAGAAAAATAGTGGGCAGCCAGAGGGTGGCAGTGGTCCATCTGAAACACGCACACACACACACACACACACACACACACGCACACATTGTACCTAAAGTGTGTCTTGCCTTCACTTTACAGTATATCCCATTTATATAACAATTTTGATATGCAACACTAGCATCAAGAAAATCCAATCAAAGGTTGATTATACATTTAAGTGGGCATTAGGGTTGTGCCTATACATTGGAGGGAGGGGAGCTCCAACCCCCAAAATATTGGAAACCACTTGTTTAAAACAACAAGGCTATTTAAGAACATAACTCGAGTTCTTAGGTTATTGTTTGGGTTTTGTAGCATTTTACAATGTTGGACCAAAGTACTCATAGTGCAACCTACACAAATTATGGTTTTAAAATGTGTAATATGCAAATCAATAATTCTTGTAAAAATCAGCTAGGAAGTGTTTTAACAGACAAAGGAAAATAGGACCCAGAAAGCCAAAAGTGCATCATCATAGCAAAAGTTGCAAAGTATTAAGAAACAGAAAAAAATTCCTTATTTCTCATACAAAATTTGTTATATGCAGAGATATTTCAAGTGTTTACAATCTATTAATTAATATTTAATAGGAGTAGATAGCTTCACACCACTTTCCTAGTCCTGGATATGATGATGAACTACATCTGACAGTGGAGGTTTTGAAGAACTTGGAATAACCTCTTAATTGCTGTTGTTCCCAGCTCCACCCTAACCTAGAATGGTAGCATCTGTCAGGATCCCAGCTATGGACAAATAGTGAACCCCCCCAAAAAAAATAAAAGCACTATGGAACTATAAAAATACATTTTTATAGTAAAAATACTAGCAATACATTTTTTATTAAAAAATAATTACCAACAATACATTTTTGTAGTGAAATTACCAGCATTACATTTTATTAAAAAAAAATATACCAGCAATACATTTTTATATAAAAAAAAAAAAAAAAATAAAATAAAAAAATAAGATAAAAATAAAAAAAAATACTAGCAATACATTTTTATGAAAAAAAAAAAAATTGCCAACAATAAATTTTTATAGCAAAATTGAAGACCTGGAATGTATAAAAATAAAAAAATAAAAAAAACAATTTGCTGTGATTAATCTCATTTCTTGTAAGGAGAAAGTTTTCACTCTTCATTTGATTTTGGAAAATTATTTGGTTAAAAAACAAAATGCAGCTAAGTAATTATAATTTAATCATGAAATAATGTAATTCTCTTGAATTATAAAGTTTCAATTTTCCTTTTGAGATTTTGGCATTAACCCTATACAGGTTGATATGTCACTAAACAGCCAAACTAACAAACTCTCTTCCCAGGTCTTTTGAACTCCAGTAGAGGTTAATTCCTTGTTCCCTATTTAGGATTGGATTTCCAGTTCCTTTTAAAGTTTACTTCAATCCTACACTTCTAATGTCTGTGCCTAAACTCTGAAATTTTATTTAATATTTTCTTTTTTTCTCAGTAGGAATAGATAGGTTCACTTATCTGGGTCACACTACTTCCCATCTCTTTTGAACAGGAGTAGAGGTTTATCCTTTGTTCCCTATTTAAGATTGGGTTTCTGGTTCCTTCTAAAGTCTTTCATTCTCTTTCACTTCCAGTAGCCCCATTCGTCTTTTAGTAGCGTTGTTACCTTGTTTGAGGTGAACTATTTAAATAAAAGACTACAATAAGGTAAATAGAAGTAATTCTAAAATTCCTCATTGTAATTAATATTTAAGTTGTTGATTATATATTATATTATTGAAATATTAACAAAACTATTCATAACAATCGGATATTGATTATTTATTGGAATGTTTTTTGCATTTACCTTGATCCTTTATTTTGAACATGGTAAATGAAAAATAAGAAAGTCTTCCACAAGTGACTACCTCATAACTTACCAGAGTATATTAATATGAATTTAACAATATTTAACATGTCTTACCGAACATATTAATATGAATTTAATGAAACAAAAATGGACCACGATGTTCTGTAGTTTTAAAAATTTGTTTAAAGTTTGTGTACCTAGCTTCATGATCAGCTCTCAATTGCTGAAAGACCAAACCTCTTTACATGATGAGCAATAATATTTCTCCATAGCCTGTATATAACTTTTGTTCACCTTGTCACATGTATATGTATCTTGGGTATAATGATAAACTACATCTGGCAGCAAAGCCTCTGATCAGGGGTTTTTAAGGAGTGGGGAACCACCTCTTTATTGATGTTCTCAGGTCCACCCTGACCTGGGGTGGTAGCACCTGTTAAGGTACCAGCTATGGGCATATAGTCAAACTGGGGTCAAAATACTGTGAAAGTATAAAAATATATTTTTATAGTAAAAATTCCCAAAATAAAATTTAATAGTGAAAAAAAAAAAAAAATTTCCACCATTAGATTTGCAGCAATAGATTTTAATAGTAAAATAAATTACCAAAGCTCCCAAGAAAATTAAATTTTGCCATTAAATTACCCATGAGGAGTTGATATGCCATTAAACAAATAACCAAACTAAACTAAGCCCACGCACACACACACATACTATATTTTAGTCGAATACATGTGAAACCTGAAAAAGCATAAAAATTCTAGTAGTTTCTAATGCATGGCTTATCATCTCTCATTTGCGTCTGTCTTTAGGCAGTGGGCTCAGGGGCTTCTCTATCAAAAGACAGAGGGGGCAACTGAGGAAATTATACTGAGACGTGCCCAGCCCTAGGGAACAGCTGCCCGAGGTTGTGCCCCCTCATGGCACCCGAGAGAGAGAGAGATCGATGCTTGCACCAAGACCAGTGTAACCGACAGTTGCAGGGGCACTGGGCAATTTTTGTCCCTTGCCCGGTTGTACACGCTCAGGTCCCCACTTTAAGAAAGGCCTTTTGTTGCATCCCATCCTAGTGGGGGTGGGACGAGTAAATACCACATGTGGAACCTGATTAACCAATGAAAATCAAACAGAAAAGTAAAAATACCAAAATTTCTTTATTTTTTTCCATGTGTCATTCTCTGGTGAAGTGTTAATAAAAGTGAGGCATGTTAAATAGATAGACATTCCCTATTTGTTGTTGTTTATATATATATATATATATATATATATATATATAAATATATAAAGAAATAATGAATTATTTTTTTTACTTTAAATGTTATTGTTAGTAGACACCCATATTCCCATATTTAAACAGTATTTTATTCTGCCTATCAGCCTAAAAAGGTGAATGTAGGTTCAAATCCTGCTGGATGGCACATTTTCTTTAATAAGATTTCTCGAGTGTTCAGTTCTGTAGACAAAATAAAATATTGTTAAAATAAACGGAACATCTACTCAAACATGGGTGTCCACTAAAATAACGTTTAAAGTAATAAATAAAAATATATATAGCATTCTTTTATAATTTCTTCTCTTTTTGTTGCCTCTCTATCTCCCTCTCTCCTTAATGTCTATCTTTCAACTTTTTTCTTATTTTAAATATGTTCCTCTCATCCTTATAGAACTACCACTTTCCTCAAGTTTTAAGCCATTGTACTCTCTCTCTCTCTCTCTCTCTCTCTCTCCTCCATCATCAGCGCACACACACACATTCTTTGCTCTGTGACTTTCTCTTCCCTCCCCTCAATAGTTGATCTGCCCACTGTCATTATTACCTCCTTCAACTTCTTCAGTGCCAGCCTCCCCATCATTATTGGTTCCTCTTGTCAGGTTATAGTATAGAGTGTGGAGGGTGGAGGGTGGAGGCACTGGTATATAAGATGCTGCTTGGGCTCTGAATCTCCGCTCAGTAGTGCTGCCGTCTTCTGCTAGAGTGCTGTAGCCGTGGTGTGCGCGCTGTGCCCGCATGTCTGTCAGATACCAAAATCCACAGACTGCTGGCACCTTCAGCCTGCCTTCACTGCCAATGAAGCCGCCGCCGTCGTCGTCATCGTCTTAAAAGAAGCTAACCCTTTAAAAAAAAAAAACAAAGCATAAGTCCACAAAGGCACCACAAAAAATCCTCTGGTATGGAATCGTGTCATCCTGCCATGGCTTTGCACCTTTGGCCAAATTTACATTCTGTTCCACCGTCTTTTCGTACTAACCCAAGCTGCATCACTATCTATTCTACACTTGGACATCTCATTCATGTTGTAAGTTAACTTAAAATTAAATTGGATAAGGTTGTTTATTTATTTATTTTTTTTTTTTTAGAGGGGGGGAATTATTATTTGCTGAGGGGAAAATGCTAAACAAAGTTTTCTTTTTTTTTTTTTTTTTTTGTTTTCTTTTTTTTTTTCTTCAATTTCAAAATTTTTTAACCAGTTTATTGCGTTTGCTTTAAATGATTTCATACTGAGAAAGATAGGTAAAAATTTTTCCACTTACTAGCAAAAAAGAAATACATAGTTCTATATATATTTTTTTTTTATACAGTTAATGGATTTTTTTATACATCATTATTTCTTATTAGTGTAGACATTATACTTAGTGGGTACATGTGTTTAAATAGACATACTTTTCTTTTTTTTTTTTTTTTTAAACAGGGAAATTAGTCATTTCTTCTATGTGCTGTGATCCTTCAGGATGTTGGTGATCATGGCTCTCCACAATTTCATGTCCTTTGTAGCTCTTAAAAAAAAAAAAAATTTGTCTTTTTTGATCTATAAAGCAGAGGAAATTGTTGAAAGCCATTATTGTCACTGTGTTGAAAGGACATGGCACATAGTATACTAATTTCACTGTTTGGAGAAAGAAAAAAATATATATATATATATGTGTGTGTGTGTTCTAACACCTGTACACACAAAATATGACTATAGTAATTAAAAAAAAAAAAATCAGGTCTATATAACATCAATCAGCTAAGTGACAAATTATATATAGCTGTAAATTTAAAACTTTTCAAAATCTTTATAATAATGTGTAGTGAAAAAAAATTATTTTTTGATTTTTTTTTTTTTTTTTTTTTTTTTTTTTTATCAAATATTTCAATCATATTTTTAAAAAGGAGAAAAATAAGTCCTTTCATACCAAAAATTACATCTTTTGAAATTCTTTACCCTCAATTTCCCAACCAAAATTGTGTGCCGTAAATGACTTATATTTTTAATTTCTGCTAAATTTGCATCCTAATTTTTACTCTTTTATATTTTCTTTTTTCTTTTTCTCAAAACTGCCACCCCAATCAGTTTTTTGCCACTAACAAATAATTTTTCTGTTAGCAATGTTTGTAAATAACATTCATGCATTTCTTGTTTGTTTGTTTCTTTTTTTTTTTTTTTTTCCCTTCCTCAATTCCCGCCAAAGTATAACCAACTGTCTTTCCTTGAACAAGTGTTTTATTTGATGTCATCCTAGCAAATAAATAAATAATAGATAGATATGTATGTATGTATGTATATAATATATAATCTGAGTCCTATGTTTTACTTAGTTAAATTATACACTTGTCTACCTTCCAAAGTAACTTCCCAAGCCAGTCATGAAGTAATTTAATGGTTGCAATAAGAATGTAAACCTAGAAATTTTATTATAATTCTTCAAATATATATCATTCCTTCACAGTATTACTTTATAAGTGAATTAAAGAAAATCAAGGGCAGACATTATTTACAGGCATTTTATGGAGGGTTTAGATTAAAAATAATGATAAACTTAATTGGTGGGAGGGGGGTTGTATGTACAGTCAGGCTGAAATATTCTCTTTAAGTAAAATTAAATCTATCTGTGTTTCTGAGATGTGGTAATTATTTACACTATTTACATTGTTCAACTGTTGTCTTCATCTTTATTGCCATATTCATGACATTTCGGCCGTTGTACGCTCTGGCTTTCTTCAGGATCTGTCTATATTTCTGAGATGAGTTATTGTAATTATTTACAGTATTTACATTGTTCAGACTGTTGTCCTCATCTTTGTTGTCATATTCACAACGTTTCGGCTTCTTCAGGTGACTGAAAATCCAAACAGAACACAGTGGACAAAATAAAGGATTCAGTTCAAGATTCTAATCACCTGAAGAAGGCCGGAGGATACAATGGCTGAAACATTGTGAATATGACAGCAAAGATGAAGACAACAATCCAAACAATGTAAATACTGTGAATAAGATTAAATCTGTTTATCATAAATCAAAAAATAGCACTTCACTTTCAAATGCTATATTTAATTAATCAGAAATGAAAACTATATTTTTTTTTTTTTTTTTTTTTTTTTTAACAATTATGTTCACCTTGTACAAGGCCCGAGAGCCATTCAAGGTAGTATGTCACAGTCAGAGGCACAGTTTATGTGATCATGTGGGAAAGATAATGTTTAACCCTAGACTTGAACAGGTTAAGACTAGTGATTGAGGAAGAATTCTCTTGGAAGTTGGTTCCACAAAGTAGCAGTTTGTGGAAAGAAGCTGCTTGAATGGAACTTGTATCTCATCAAAGGAATACGAAGGGAATAAGGATGGATCACTACAATCTGCATAGCATGGTGGGGGGGTCTTAGCCATGACGGTTAGAACTGGTGGAACTACGGAATGTAGTTTATCTGAGCAATTTCCATGGAAATAACAATAGTGCAGCAACTTAAAATTCATAAACTCATGTTATTAGGTTGGTGCAAAAATAATGTCGTTTTTGGCGTATTTTTTAACGTCAAAAAACGACATTATTTTTGCACCGACCTAATATTTAAAATCTATAAGACAAATTAATCCGGAACTAAAATAAATCAAATATTAATTCGCGAAAAAAAAATAACCTTTTTTTTTTTCTTGTCTATAAATACTTCTTACAAAATAAATTCCTTGCATTTGTCTTGATAAAGTCCCTCAGAGGATGAAACCCATCAACCAAGTTTTCATTTTGTCTTTATATAATACTAGCAGGCTTTGCTATTCATTAATTTTTCTAGGAAACATTAGTTGTTTTTCTATGGGATTAATGCTCACTATTAAATGTTGAAGGGGCTGTGGACATTCACTATATTTGTTCAAAGAATATGACTGTAAAGACAGAAGAAATTAATTGGTGAGGTGTGGGGGCAGACTTGTTATAGTTAAGGAAAGTTTTACAAATAGATGCCAACTTGTTGAAGGCCAAGTAAAATGCAAATTTCAAACACTTTGCTGCACTATATAAGATGATATTCCTAAACAGAACTATTTTTTATATGAAAATCAAAACAATCATTAAATGAAGGACAGTTAATTAATGAAATATACTTTTTTTTTAAAAGCAATATGCAAATTAGTTAAACCTGAAAAGTGATATCACCTAGAAGTAGATAATATAACTTGGATATTGAGTTTTAGAGTTGAGACCTTTAACTCTCGGCGACTGTCGAACTCTCTGCATTAGCAGAGGGGAACCCGGACGAGGCTTTGCCGAAGGGCAAGGTTTCGTCCGGGGAGGTTGACAGGGCCTGAAGCCGTCTAGGCGGGTTCAGAAAGGCCATATTTTTGGCCGAGTCTACGGGCTCGGGGATACCCACATTAAAACGGCCTTGTGCCACATTCAATCCTCGTGGGTGGATTGATAAATACCGAGACCTTTTAACCTCAGAATTCATGGAAGAATTGAGCTTCAATTTCATGTTTATTCATATCTATCATAGAGCTAGTCGTGTGATAAATGAATAATAAAAGAAACAAAGTTTTGCTAACACTCAGTTGTAGATAAAATATTTTCTTAAACTTATTCATCACTGACACAAGGCCACAATAACGAGTTACTTATTAATAATGCTTTAACAATTTATTGTAAACCAGTATTCTAAGATGTCTATATATCAACAATGATTATGTGGCCTTTTGGGTGATGAATTATTCTCCACCCTGCAAACTTTATCCCATGGGTGCTTTGCTAAACTCTTGGTATTCTATTGCTATTACTATGACAGATGCTTGGACGAGTTAACTTCCTTATATCCACCGGCTCGGACCTTCAGAGCCATGGCCCAACATAACATGTTGTCCTCTATTTCTTAAGTGTTCCTTTGATAAAGAGAAAGTTCCATTTCATTTCTTCCCCAGAACTGTTACTATATGGAACAAACTCCCAAAAAGATGTTTCCATGACAACTACAATCTTGGTCTCTTCAGGTTCAACTAATATCTATCCTGCATTTCCTCATAAGGTGCACTTCTTACACTTTCCTCCTCTTACAACAAGCTCACTCAGTAACCCTCTACCTTGAGTGGCTCTTTGGCCTTGTATTGGATGAGCTAACAGTGTGAATATATATATATATATAGTTTTAAGGTATGTTATGTTTATGGGTTAAATTGCTCAATATGAGTGATAGAGTATATGTAAATATAAAAGTGGGCATTGATGTCAACACCCAGCAGTGACAGTCTGTTTTATGCTTATATGTAATCATCAGGCC
>OZ010593.1:80495803-80548303 GCA_963932145.1 Acanthosepion lycidas | reverse complement strand
TTTGAGAAGTGGGTCAGGTCAAACACTGAATATAGTTCTTTCATGTTGGTTGGCAGTATATTAACCTCTATGGGTTATTTAATGCCAAAATCGAAATATTTTTAGGTAATTGTGTATTTTCAGAGTAAAGGTCGTTTTTTTTTTTTTAGATTATATTTTGTAGCTCATAAAATGTATTTTTGTATTTTAGTGTTGCATTGATTATCATATTGCTATAAAAATTTAATGTTGGTCGTTTTATTATAAAAATGTACTGTTGATTTTGGTTTTGGGTGTTCCCTATTTGCCCATATCTGGGACCCCCAACAGATGCCCATATCTGGGACCCCCAACAGATGCTACCACCCTGGGTGGACCTAGGAACAACTGAAATTAAGTGATGGTTCCACACTCATCTAAACCTTCAGTCTCCTGATGAGAGAACTTGCTTCCGGATGTAGTTTACCTTCATAACCAGGATGAACAAAAGGACTTGATATGCCTTTAAACAAACAAATCAAATCAAATCCTATGGAACAGTAGCCTAATGTATTAAAATATTGCTTTGTGTATTTGGTATCATAATAATTGTGACTTCCATCACTGGGCCAGGCTGCGTCTTTACTTATAGTGTCTAAATCTTACTGTTGATTTAAGAACGTGACTTGACAATATTGCTCTGGGGAGATGAGCCCAGTGTGCAGCACCATTGGGAAGTATCTGAAAACCATATCACAGATTGACCCAACCATTATGAGTGAAATTGTGTAGACAAAGCTTTTTGGAAGCTGTCTATGGGTTAGCACAAAATCACAAGTCATCATAGCTGACGGTTTTAGCATATTAGCCTTGTTCTAACTACTGATTACACTCAGATTATCACTCTAGAAACTGCAACTAAGGTCCGCTCAACATTGCTGCAGTATAAACTGAAGGATGTTTAGAAATACAAACATGCCTGAGTTGGTGTCTGCAACAGGGATTAGCTAGACTCCATAGTCTCCTGAAGCTATGTAGATACAAAAGTAAGTTATCAAATAAATACATCAAAAGTATAATGATGTAGTAAAAAAAAAAAAAAAAAAAATTCAAGAAATATTTATTTTTCAACATGATCTAATTCTTTGTCAATGCACTTAATTTGGTGATGAATAACATAGATCAAACATTATACAATGAAAATTTCTGATCAATTTTCAGCTAACTACATATCAGGCTGTAAACATTTTTTTCTCTGAGTATTTCTTTTAAAATATTAAGTTAATGAGTAAGATAGACATAAAGGGTGTGTTTCTTAGGTATAAAAATCTTACATACCACAACTATATCCAACCCTGCTTTCCTCGAACCATTCACCCCCTTCCCCATGCTAGGAGGTGTGAGTCTGTCTATGTCTAAAAGTTAGAAGTACCATTCTCTACCACTTATCTCTTCTCTCTGCAGCATGAAAATGATTCAGATTTTTTTTTTTTTTTTGTTCAACTTTCTCCGCACAACTTACAAACTATCAGGCAGATGAGGGATTACACTAGTCTCTCCTTCAGCTGTGACAAGGAGAAATTTGACTACCAAAGAATGGGAGAGAACAGGGTAAAAGATGTATTCATGCTTTGGAAAAATGGTAAATTACAGATTGTAGATTAAGACATACACATTCAAAGTAAATATATTTTATTGTAGCCAATTCCAATTTTAAAAAAAAATATATATATATATATATATATATATATATAAAATGTTATTTAGGAGGCACAGTGGAGTAATGGATAGCACCTTGGCTTGAGGAATCTGAGAGCAGAGTTCAAATTCCAGTCAAATCCATTACATTCACTTATGTACTATTGCCCTTGGGAAAGATATGTATCTTCTTCTCTCACCGCCCCCAGCTATGGTTAAGACTTGAGTTCTATAGACTTAGATGACAACTGGTCTAGGAGGAGGACAAAACCTCTGCGGGGGGGTTGTTTGAGGACCTTGTGGCACGTAGTGCATCAGGTCTTTGTATTCAGCTTTTCAAAAAGTGTGGTTGGTTCTGCGCAAAGCCTTCATGACTATAACCAAATCATATGTGCTTGTGTCTGAGGAACTGAGTTGCTTGACCCCCCCCCCATACGTTGGCAAATGATGGAAGAGTCGAGCACATATATATGAGAGGGTGTGATAGACAACTTCACATGTTTTTAAAATTCTGTATTTAAAATATTTCTGTACACAATGAATTGAAATTTGGCAAGATTTTTTTTTTTTTTTTTAAGTAGCAGCAAACTAATTTATGACCTGTTCTTTCATAGATTGTTTTAGATTTTTTTCTTAAAAAGATTTTTTAAAAAAGGAAAACTATTTTAAAAAATGCTGAAAAAAATACTATTTTTCTCAGTGTTATCCTCTAGTTTATCTGGCCTCCCTCTTGCCTATATATAAATCTTTCATTTTCTTCCACTATCTCATATTTTTAACAAAACCAATAATCAATTAAGGAAGCAAAACAAATTCTGTTTTTTTTTCTCTTTTTACCAATCAATGCCAAGTATAAGACAATGGTCATTCACAAAGTAAGCATTTTGCTGCATTATAAATGATACAAAATTAAACAAATGTTCCACTGTTGGAATTGCATAACCAGAGACTTGTAGACAGTTTGGTGAAATTTTAGTATTTAAAATATTTTAATTCTTTTCATTCTAACAGTTGAAATGATTTTGCAGTTTCTTTGCATTATCAAATAAATTCATTTAACATGCAATTGTTGCTTTTTTTTTCTACTGAACTTATTTTTATTATTAAATCCCAAGTAGATACTTTAATTTTTATGATTTCATTTTTTCAAACTTCTTTCAGATTCTTTTTGCCTTGATATAAGTAATCTATTCATATAGACACTGATTCAAATATTAGGTTGGTGCAAAAATAATGACATAATAATGTTGTTTTTTGACGTATTTTTTAATGTCAAAAAACAACATTATTACGTCATTATTTTTGCACCAACCTAATGCATAAAATGCTTCAAATTACTCATTTAATAATCTAATTTTGTATTACAAGCCTTAAAGTGGTTTGTTTTTCTTTAAATTAGCTCTGAATTTACATCGAGCTCTCAGGATTTCATCCTCCTTGGGACTACCAATATGGATTACCAAGTTTTTCGTAACTTGTGTGTGTGTGTGTGTGTGTATATATATATATATATATATATCTATATCCCTACTCTGTGTGTTTGGGATGTGTCTACATTTTTGACTCTAGTGTTAAAACCAGACCCCAGTGTCTACCTATCTATTGATCGATTTTTGTTTTCTCTGGTTTATATTTGACATTGATTGGCCTAGCAGGGGTTGATATGGTATGAAATTAACCAGACAAACTTATAATGGCAGGGTATACTTGTAGTTCCAACTCTCTCATCACATATTATGATATAATAAAGGGTGTTCCAATAACTTGAACCAATTTTAAATGTGAATTAAGTTTAAACATCTAATGATTTTTTTTTTTTTTTTTTTTTTCTTCCAGATTTAACAACTTAAGACTTAGGCAATTTCAAATGGAAAGATTAACAATCAAACAATGTGTTAAAGTTAACGAAGTCTATTACAAAAATGGATGTTCAAACAGAAATGCATTTCGTGCACTTTGATATTTTTTTTTTTTTTTTCTTTTTTTTGGTCAACATAATCGACTAACTGAGAGTACAATCAGAACTGATGTAATGTTGTTGTGGAGAGATTCAATTCCTGTGCGTGATGACAAATAGAGGTGTCTGGATTTTCGGCCACATTCTCATGCACTGCAGCAATTTTTTCAGCTGAACACTGTAAACAAGCACACAATGGTGTTTTCACATCTGCCACTGAC
Organism: Acanthosepion lycidas; assembly: GCA_963932145.1. Classification (NCBI taxonomy): domain Eukaryota; kingdom Metazoa; phylum Mollusca; class Cephalopoda; order Sepiida; family Sepiidae; genus Acanthosepion; species Acanthosepion lycidas. The sequence goes on along the minus strand of OZ010593.1, from coordinate 80,544,469 downwards.
CCAGTTTGTTTGAATTTACAAACAATTTTTCCAATTGCACTCTTGAAACTTTAACATGTTGTTTGATTGTTAATCTTTCCGCGGTTGAAATTTCCAAAAACTTAAGTTGTTAAATCTGAAAGAAAAAGAAAAAAATCATTAGACGCTTAAACTTAATTCACATTTAAAATCGGTCCAAGTTATTGGAACACCCTTTATTACTTATGATTATAATAATAATGCATACTCTGCATATTTTTCTGGAATGTTAAAAGAATATGGATGTTCTTTGGAAGAAAGGGTTTATTGTAACCAATAACATTTTTTTTTCCCCTAATCATAGTTTTGTGATGTCATCGAATACTCTTAGTCACTTTCATAATGCACATTGCAGTAGAGACTTTGTAATCACCAATACAAATATAGTGCGCCATTAAACAATGTTGGTGTCAGATGACTTTGAATAGCACTTGCACTAATAGTACTTGCTTGATAATACTCGCTCAAGTAGTAATCTGTATAGTGAATAGAGTAGAGAATAGCAGTCCGTATAGTAATAGAGGATAGAATGGAAATACAGATCATTAGTCACCAGCTACTTCCTACATATATGCGTTTCCTCTATGGTCATGTGGTCTACTTAATTTCATTATGGGATTGCCTGTGTTTGCTCACTGGCGATCTATGTTCAAACTCAAGTGTCAGCAGTGACACTTTATTCTATATAACACATAGATAAATTTGAGATAAACTGATGAACCAGAATATTATAACTGTCATAAGATGTTGGTTCTTTCATGAGCCTGCAAAAGTGCTCTTGTCTGATCAGTTCTGTATCTCACTGGGTCTCAATTGTTCTTCTAGAATCTAGTTCCAGGATGTTGACAGCAGGTCTTTTGACAGCTGCAGTTTATTTAGTAGAGGCTCTGCAGTCTATAGTTGTAGTTCAAACACATCCTATAAGTGCTCAATGGGAATTAGATCTGGTGAGTTTGGTGGCCAGGACAACACAGTAATGACTTCAGGCTCCATTATAACTGCAGTGTTTCAGGTTACAGTGTCCTACTGTCATTCTAGAAAACTTGCTACAGATTTTAATGATATTGATTGTGCATGGCAAGAACCTTCCATATGAAGAACAAAACCCAGTTTTCAAACAAAATTTTACTCAAACTAACACACTGCCATTACTGGCTTGTCATCCTTCCTCCTCCATGCAGCCTGAAGCCATTACATTCGCAGGATAATTATAAACTCACCTTCCACACTGCACTATTCAGAACAAAGACAACTTACGACCATAAACGCCAGTTCTCTTGTGATCAACAAAGTTAAGCAATGTTGAGGTTGGTCAATACCTAAAGAGGGTGACCACTTGAAAGTAATATCAGGTGCTGTAAGCTTCAATGGGAAGCTGGTGTAATAGATACAGCTCAGATTTTGGAAATCAGAGAGCAGAGTTATGAATCCAACTGTTTTTCTCTCATTCCCAACCTATGGGTTAATTAGTAGGATTTTTATCAGTTAAAATCATTATCAACAAAAGATTTTTACAATCTAAAAATATTTTCTGGCTTTAAATAACCTGCAAAAGGTTAAGCCATAAAAAACAATCCATCAAAAAAATAAAGTAAGACACACCAGGCCAGAAATATTTTTTCTGTTGATACAAATTCTAACACTGATACTTGCATACCCATTTGTGATGCTTTTGCTGATGGACATCAATACCAAAACTGGCAGATTCATATAAAATAAAAATCAATTAAATGTGACACATTTGTTTCTTTTACCTTGATTAAAGCTGGTCTTCAATTTGTACCACTCGAGGCCTCTTCTGTGATTGGTAACTTTTTTTTTTTTGTTTCTCCAACCACTTCTGATAGGTAATCGTTACAGAATACTGCTATTTCAGAACTGCAAAGTCCTGAACTCATTGAAGTTTGCTGACCCTTGATTTAAATATTGTTTTAAAAACTTTGTTCTGTCATAATTCTCAAAAAAAAATATTTCTTAATTGAACTATGGTTAAGTGTAAATATTTTTTTTTGTTTTGTTTTTTTTTGTTTTGTTTTTTTTAATTTAATTTATTCATTTAATTAGAACAGAAAAACAAAGTTGTTCTGTTAATTTAAATGATTCAGCATGATTAAAATTATTTTTAGGGTCGATGATAAAATAAATAAAAAAAAATAATCTGTAGCCCTGTAGTTTAATACAAAAATTTATTAAGAAACTAGCTGTGATCCATTAAATTTCTCACAGATGCACCCAAATCACCACCTATAGTTCTCAAGGATTCACTACATTAAAACCTATCCATATCACTGTAACTGTTTGACATATTTAGTCAATAAACAATTATAGGAAGCACTTGCTTTTGAGAAATTGGCCAAGATTTCTGTCAAGAGCTTCTTGGAGTTGTTAACACACTGTTAGTGTTACTTTACCATTCCAGTGGGAGGAGAGCAAAGAAAAAAGGCTAACCAATTCTGTGGATGGCAGCCTGCAAATAGCTGTCCTATTTCTTTGGCATTAAGTGAACCAATATTAAAAGGATAAAGTGCTTCTCTCACCTGATTTTGGTAGAACATTTTACTGCTAATGTTTTTTCCTGCTCTAACAATGTCATTGAGATTTTGGCATTTTGGTATCCAAGGCACCAAATGTAATGAAATCAGATTCCCACATTTGAAATTCCAGCTGCTCTCTGAAAAATTCAATTGAAACCTGAGGGGAAGAGGTGGTGATTGTGTCTTGGAATAGAGTTGGAGAATTTCTTGGAAGTTAGATTTGGGATGGGAGTGGGGCAGTGCTGATGATGTGAAAATAAAAACTGGTTTTAATAGAACCTAAAATATAAGGAGAAAGTTTAAATTGTTTTATAGATTACCATTTGATATAAGAGAAAAAAAAAAAATTTATTTTATTTTCATTATTTATATTCAAACTACTCTCCACATCTTTATCACAACATTTCGGTAGTTACACCGCCTGGCCTTAATCAGTGTATATCAATCTGAAGAGCCTCCAGGGAATTCCAAACTGAACCCTTTATTCAATCTACAGGGATATACTGTTCTCATTCTACTGCCCTTGTCTATGTATATTTTGTCTATTTCTTATTTGTAGCACTGCTCACTTATTGTTTGCCCCATTTCCACCAAGTCCAAGTATACACTACCTGGACCAGGGATTGAACTCGCTTACTGTGTCATCAAATTCACAAACCAATGCTTTAATCCACTAGGCTATTCTCCCTAAGATGAGGACAAATAGTCCACATCTAGTGTAAATAATGTTAACTCATCCCAGAAATTCAGACAAACTATATTTATAAGTAGAAAATATAAAAAATTCTGTGTTTCAGATTGCATCCTTGGAAAAGACTTCTTCAGTATAATGCTTTCTTGATGGAATCTTATCTATGTGCAATGAAAAACACAAATGCTACCAATACAGGATTGCAACTGACATTTGTTATAATTCATCTCCCCCTTCCCTAGCATAAATAATAATATATCATTGATAAAATCATTATTAGTCTGAAGTAGTCTTCCTTGCATAGGACAAAACATAACAAATTTTTTTTCCCATTTTGTCTTAGTTACTCTATCCCCAACATACACATGTATACATATATGATAAAAATATAGTTTTACGGTATGCTATATTTATTGGTTAAAGTGATCAATATCAGGGATAGAGTATGTGTAAATATAAAAGTGAACATTGAGGTTAATACCCAGTTGCAATGACAGTCTGTTTCATGATTAAATGCCCTAATGATTGTATTTTAGCATGAAACAGACTGTCACTGCTGCTGGATGTTGAACTCAGTGCCAACTTAATGCGTTAAGAGTTTTTTGATGGTGAGCCCATGATAAAAAGGACAAATGTGTATTCTCATAACTTTTGAAAAGTTGTTTCCCACCCAACTAATTGGGCCAACTCAATTGCTGACTTCCTGCATCAGGAATGATTGAGAGGAGGATAGATGTTGGCCGTCATGGCTGCAGACGTTTCAGGATTTCATTACAGTGCTTCAGTTTGTTCTCTCTTTTCCTCAAATTCCAAAGATTTAACTGTGCTCATAGATGAGTCACTATATATATATATATACATATATATATATATATATATAGTCTGTGTGTGCATGTGTAATAAGCTGTATTAGTATGAGGCTTGTTAATAGGTGACTTGGTTCTCGGATCTAATACCTAATTTTTTTTTTTTTTTTTTTTTTGTATTAGGAAAATTAATGACAAAGAGGAAAATTTTCAGGCTAAGTGATGATTACGCTGATAAACACTACAGTTCAAAAGTTTGAGGCCACCCCTTGTAATTTTTTTGAGTTGGCCCCAAAAGTAGTTGTTTTATATGTTAAGAGAATTATTATACATGGTTAAAAAAAAAACTGGAGACATTATTTTCTTATTAGAAATTTTATTAGGACAAAGAAAAAAGCATTTTATGATTTAAATTTTGCTCTCATCAAAATATCCTTCTTTACTGAAGCACAAATTTTTGGCATTCATTGCAAAAGTTTCTCAAATTACAAGTTTGATTATTGAAGCCATTTTTTTCAATGACTCTAAGAGCATTTTTAATTTTTTTTTTTTTTTTTTTTTTTTTTTTCCACTCTTCTGTCAAGTTCATCCCATGCTAATTCTGGGGGTAGCTTCAAACTTTTGAACTGTAGTGTAACTATACATGCATACAAAATAGTGGGGAGGCTGAACTTTTAAATTAAATTTTTTTTATTTATATGTTTGGGTGTACAGTTTAACTAATTTCATTTCAAACATGGAACACATAAACAAACCATAATTATACATTTATAAACATTAAGTCCTGTTTATTTGACTTGTATAAAACTCTATTCATAAATATGACCAAAAAGTTTTACTCTAAGCAACGTACATACCAATTTAACTCTAAGTAACATGCATACTCATCAATATTTGACTAGTATACAAGAAAATGTGGTTTTGTTAATGTTGCACATTTTAAAATTGTTTGCAATCAAGTTGATTTCCCCACCCCCTAATGCAATTGGGAATTTTTTATTATTCTAGCTTCTGACTCATTATTTGCTGGCTATTGCAATTCTTCCTGCAAAAAAATTAAAAAATAAGTAAATAAATAAAACAAATCTCTGTGATTGCATATTTAAAGTGTAAACAAATCCAAAAATTTAATAATAGTGTCAAAAAATTGTATTAAAATGAGAATGTTTCCTTTTTTTTTTTTTTTTTTTCTACATGGTAGTCAATGCAACAACCGCTCTCCAAGCAGCCATGCAACGCACATTGTAATGAACCAACCATTCCATTCATATTCCATTGGTGAGATGTCAGTTCCACTCAAGAAACTTCTCCCTATGAACCACTGCTTTGTAGAACCAACTCCTAAGAGAATGCTCTCCCCCACCTCCAATTACTACAATCTTAACCTATTCAAGTCTAAGTGTCAGCCGTTATCTTTCCCACATATTCCCATAAACAGTGTGTCTTACTCTGTAATCATCTGCTTTGAGTGGCTTTTGATCCTTGTACAGAGTGAACATCATTATTTTTTTTTTTTTTTTTTTTTTTTTTTTAAAAAGTTTCCTGATTAATTAAATATAGTGTTTAAAAGTGAAATGCCATTTGACTTTTATAATAAACAGATTTAATTTTACTTTTCTTTAGACCAATGGTTCCCAAATATTTTTTCTCTGGGCCATATTTTTGAAGTGAAAATTCATTCATGCCTCACCAAATTTTATATGATACAAAGTACATTTAAAAATAAAAAAACAGAAAGGGTTAAAGGGAGATAACCACAGATTCAAAATCAAGACATTATCATTGATAACTCTCTCCTTCAATTTACAGAGCCTAGTTAATAGATTCTTAATGCTTGATATAATGCAAAAATATCACAATAATAAAATCAGTCAATAATTATTTATCACTGTACTGGGACTCATGTATGCAAGTACAAGCAATCCATAATAATATTTTAAATTTTGAAATCATATTTATTTTTGGCATATGAATTTTTTTTTTTTTTTAGACTGTTTGTCTTTCAATCATTCTACCTCACCTGCGAGATGTGCCACACCATTTGGGAAATGCTGATTTATAGGGTATTTTGGCCTGATTGTACATAAAAATTAAAAAACCCAAAAATTAAGTTTAAAATACCAAATAATTAAAAAAAAATTTTCTTTTCTTTTGTTTTTTTTTAACTGAAAATATTTACTTCCATACTACTAGAGTTTTATTGCAAGTTTTTTCATCATGAACTCAGATGAAATTATAGATAAGTTTGACATATAGATAAGTTTAAGAAATGAAGCTGCTTACTAAACCTAGGTGGGGAGTTGGAAGAAATTTCTCTAAAATGTGGATCACAATTCAAAATGTTTAAGAAGACTTGGTTTACAAGATGATGCGAATAAGCATTAAACTGTTAATTGAATCGAGTAAGTTTCGTTTTTCTGAATCATTTTGTCTTAGTAATGTTTTTATACATCTATAAAGTAATATTAACATCTCTATGAATGCAATTCACATGTATGTGCATCCCTGCATTAGTCAGTGTGTCTCTGTATATGTGTGCTTCATTTAGAACCTCCCTATTGGTCTGCTCATTTCTGACTCATATGCAGGTTTGGGTGGGGTTCGTTTAAGACAGGGCAACTCTTGTAATTTAGGAAGGTCAGTTTTCAAAAGAAAAACAAACACTTTACATTGATGTTTTTTTGTTTTTATATATATATATATATATATATATAATACAGCATAGTTTGTTGCTTCATTCGAACTCTTTGCTGTTTTGAGTGGTATAAGCTTCCTTTTGGCGCCTATCAAATTGCTTCTTTCTTTTTCTTTTTTCTTTTTTTTTTTTTTTTTTTTTTTTTTTTTAAATTACTCTGTTACGTAAGGAATTTCCTCATTTTTCCCATATTCATGAAATGTCTGTGTTAACTATTTTGGTAAGATTAGCATAAGAAGAATTATAAGCTCAATTTTTACTAAAGTTATGTTAGTCTGCTCTTGGGTCATGATAGGGAGACATCTTTTGAAGAAGAATAGTGGAGAAATGTTGGAAATAACTACAAAAAATAAAACAAAAAAACATAAGTATAATGAAGTCTACAAGCCAATTAAATGTGAGCCAATTAAATTATAGTGCATGCTGACTAGGGCAGGTCAATTTTGGAACCATGGTATTGCACTCACTTTGAAAGTTGGGGTTTCACATCAAAGATAAGGACACAAATATTTTTTTCCAAGTCCTTACCATTTATTTCAAGAAACTAGTTTAAAGATTAAATTCAGGCTAAAAATTGTTGTTTTGGAATTTCATTCCAGTGATCAGTGATAGCCTTATAATACAGATAATTTACTGTAGCTTTACAAATTGTATATAGACAAGATGCATGGACAAGTACATTATTACTAAATCATTGTGCCTTCAAATAAGACCTTCATTTACTTCTAAGTGAAATTATACTGAACAAATTAGTTATATTATGATGTAAAGTGTAGTAATTTTAGTATGATTTTCAATAAATGATGCAAATTTAAAATATTTTGTCTTCTAATTTGTGTCCAGCAGTATTATGTTGTTTATATACACTTTTATTTAATTTTTTTTTATTAATTATGATCTAACAAATCTTATTCATTGGGTAGCCATTTTTGCAATCTTTTTACAATTTTTTTTTTTTTTTTTTTTTTTTTTTAAGTTTTTACTTATCAGTAAATACAGTAAAAAAAAAAATTGCATATTTTGCTTGTGGTGACTCATGATAAGAATTCTGTTTTGAATATATTTTCAATTTAATGTATCTAATACAGAAGGTATTAACTTTATTCAGATTTATTTTTGAAAGAGTAAAATTTAAAGTCAATCTGTAAGCAAAAACCCACAGAAATCAGGTATTTTTTTTACATTTTTTTTCAATGCCAGTAATTATCACACAAAAAAAAAATGATCCTTATCTGTCAACTCATTATTTAAAAAAAAAAAAAATAAATAGAGTTGGGACCCATTGAATTTCCTAGGGATGCACCCAAATCACCAATCACCACCTATATTCCCTGGGGACTCACTACATTAAAAAAAACTCATCAGCATCACTGACCTGGTATTACTCGAGTTGGGCTATTATCTTTCTCCTAAGTAATACCAGGTCAGTGATGCTGATGTTTTTTTTTTTTTGTTTTTTTTTAAATGTAGTGAATCCCCAGGGCACATAAGTGGTGATTTGGATGCATCCCTAGGAAATTCAATGGGCCCTAACTTTCTTTTTTTTCTTTTTAAAGAAAAAAGAACAAAAAGAAAGTTAGGACCCATTGGATTTTGATTACAAAGAAACTGTTATGATTCATGAATCTTTTTTTTTTTAAATAAAATGACAAGCATGCAACACTTCAAATTTTTTGAAATGACCATTTGAAAAAGTATTAGCACAAACAGGACTATCAAAGAGATGCTAGCCAATTGCTGAATTTGAAATCTGGGTATATATCACTGTGATAGTATGATTCAAATGGCCATTCCTAATCCAAAATGGAACCTACTGTATAATCCTACACTCCAATTTCTGCAAGGCGTGTCCAATGTAACCATATTCGCACTGGCACATCAAAGAATAAACAGAAATGCTATGCAGAGAAAGTAATACTATCCTTGCTAATGGAAGAAAAAGCCATCCTAATGTTAAACATCAAGTACAAATTCATTGCAGGTAGATCAAATTGCTAACTATTGCTCTACACTGACATGCCAAAAGTCATAGAATAACAGTATATAAAGATAATGGTTGGTGGTGCCACTGTCCTTTGATATCATGGAAATGTTCCTACTTATATCAGTTGAACTCTGTCGTCTGGTGATTTAGTATGAACATGGTAAAGTGACAGGGCATGCTAGTAGATGCTAGATAAATAAGATGTTCCTTTTTTTTTTTTTTCTTTTTTTTTCTTTTAACAACTACAGTACACTTACAGTCATCTCTATGTACATTTTTTTGAGTAGTTGTACTATCCATTGAAATCTCAATGTTTTGCATATATTGAAGTCGTAGCACCTGTTAGTGTCCCAGCTATGAGCAAATAGTGAATACCACAAACAGAACACTATGAAAGTATAAAAATATATTTTTTATAGTAAAAATACCAGCAATACATTTTTATATAAAAAATGACCAACAATACATTTTTAAAGCAAAATAACCAGCAATAGTTGAAGGCATACAATTGCATTAAAAATCTATTTAGTTGAAACCATAAAATTGTGTTCAAAATATTTAGATTTCAGAATTAAATAACACATAGAGGTTGACATGCTGGTAAAAAAAAATCAACCAAACCAAATTATATCTGTAAAGCATACATTTACCCTGAAATTATAAAATTTATGTACAAAACATCTGTAGTTTCAAGGTATGCAATTGCATTAAAAATATATTTAGTTGAAACCATAAAATTGTATTCAAAATATTTAGATTTTGGCATTAAATAACCCATAGAGGTTGATATGTTCCTAAACAAAATCAACCAAACAACAATACCTATTTATAGTAAAATTACCAACAATACATTTTATACCAAAATAAACAATAATATATTTTATCTGTAGCTGAAGCCATAAAATTGTCTTCAAAATATTTAGATATCGATATTAAATAATGCATAGAGGTTGATAGGCTGCTAAACAAAATCAGCCAACCAAATCATGCATATATTTCACTAAAATATTTAATTTTTCACAATATTAAAGAATAGAAATGAACCGGATGTTTAGCCATTGTGTGTTTCTCCTACTTTCCATTTCAAAACTTATTTTCAGAGGAAGGTGCTAACTAGACATACCTAGTAATACATTTTAAGGTGTTAATTAATCTATCATGTTTTTCTGTTTGATATGACTTTATTGCTGCCTTAACCAGTGGATAAAGGCGTTGGTTAGATCCAGTGACAGACCCAAAAGAGTCTGAGTTCAATACCCGGTTAAGGCAGTAGAGAACTTTCAGAGGGAAAATTAACAGGAGATAACTAATAACTGACATCCATTAAACATGGCACATGGAACTAGAGCATTCTACCCCAGTGAGCGAAATAAAAGGTTCAGTTCGACATTCCAAACCACCTGAAGAAGGCTGGAGCGTACAACGGCCGAAACGTTGTAATAAATATGGCGACAGAGATGGGGACAATAGTCCGAAAAATGTAAATAATGTACATAATACCTCATCTCAGAAATATAGACAGATACTGAAGGGCCGAAATGTTGTAATAAATATGGCGACAAATATGAGCACAATAGTCTGAATAATGTAATGTACATAATACCTCATCTCAGAAATACAGTGTAACCCGGATATAAGAGAGATTTTCTCTGGTCCCAAATTAGAGCCATACTTACCTAAACAAAATAGACCAAACCCTGATATAAGATAAACCCGGATATAAGAGAATTCTTCTCTGGTCCCAACAACTCTCTTATATCCGGGTTAGACTGTATAGACAGATATTTTTGGTTTTAATTAATCTATAATAATTTTGTGTTTGATATGACTTTATTATATATTAATAAAGTATGAAAATAAAAAAATATTTTCTTTCATTAAAAATGAAGCGATAAAAATTTATAAAAAAACAAGAAAATCAAAATATAAAGAAAGAAACTTTATCTTGTTTGCAAAACTGAGTGTATTTGCAATCTTGCTGTTTTAAATAAGAGGTTTTTAAGCTGAGTAACAATAGCTGAAAATGTGTACTTTTGTATAATGCAACCTCCTCCCACACACTTTTTCACCTTTAATTTTTATTCAAGATTTCTTGTATTATGCACAAGAAAATTTGGAATTACTTGCAGCAAACCAAAAGAAGGTATTTCGGCTTGTAGATTGCATCTTAAAATAGGAGATATTAAAAGTTATATAACCATCTTTAAAGTCTGCATTTTTCTTGTTGATGATGATAAAGATGCCTCAAGAAAAATTATGCAAACATATGTTTATCGGGTTCGAGTTGTTTATGGAAGGATGAAATAATACGTCATCATCTCAAAGCATCTTCAGTGGAATCACTTTGAAAATATTTGCCTTTTAGATTCATTGCTTACTTATAGCATCTACCTTCCAATATGCACTTGTTTTTTTTTTTCTCAAAGCTTTTTACCTGTTTTCTTATCTCTAGAGAAAGTTATTTCAAAGATGTTTAGAGGGGTTTATCATTTAGATAAGCAGTAGAATTTTACTTACTTAAATTCAGAAAAAGCACAAGGTTATCCCCAAGAATATGCTTTCTTTAACTACTTATTTTGTATTACCTTCATATATACAAAATGCAAATGGATGCACTTGTTTGCTAAATATTCTTTCTTATCACATCATCAGTAAGTGAACATTACATAAATATTTCTTATCTTTGTTGCTAGGTTGAAAATGCTAAAAAAATATATCAACCACTTGATGAAATGATAATGGCTCTGAGAAAGGTGTTTGCTTTAAGCATGGCTCAAGGTTAACACTATCTCAGGGCTGAGACAACAGTAATTTGGAATGATAGGTTCAGGTTTGTTTGTTTGTTTGTTTTTTTTTGTTTTTTGACAATGCTGGTGTGAAAAACAAAAAAAAACTTTAATTAAAATTCTATTATATTCTTTTTAAAAGTAACTTATTTCTTAAAAATCATTCTTACCAATTGTAGTGGCCTTTTTTTTACTCTCACTCTCTCATACTCTCACTCACTCACTCTCTCTCACTCACTCTCTCACTCTCACTCACTCTCTCACACTCTCTCACTCACTCTCTCACTCTCACTCACTCTCTCACTCTCACTCACTCTCTCACACACTCTCTCACTCTCTCACACACTCTCTCACTCTCTCTCACACTCTCTCACTCTCTCTCACACTCTCTCACTCTCTCACACTCTCTCACACTCTCTCTCATTCTCACACTCTCTCTCATTCTCACACTCTCTCTCATTCTCACACTCTCTCTCATTCTCACACTCTCTCTCATTCTCCCTCACTCTCTCTCATTCTCTCACACTCTCTCATTCTCCCTCACTCTCTCATTCTCCCTCATTCTCTCTCACTCTCTCATTCTCTCTCTCATTCTCATTCTCACTCTCTCATTCTCACTCTCTCATTCTCTCTCTCACTCTCATTCTCATTCTCATTCTCATTCTCACTCTCATTCTCACTCTCTCTCTCATTCTCACTCTCTCTCTCTCTCTCTCTCACTTCCTGCTTGGAAATATAACCTAGGTCAGTGTCCAAATGGTAGAGTAGTGGCTGCAGGACACAGAAATCCCAGTTTAAATATTGACTAAATATTTGTTTCTCAAGTTTTTTAATGTTTTTATTATGCTGCTAACAACTGTAAAAATTAGGGAAAAAAACAAAAACAAAAAAAAAACTTTAACCAACCCCCCCCCCCCCCCCGAATGGTTAAAGTTGTTTTTTTTTTCATAATTGTTCCAGGCTGATAGTGAAAGCAATTTGTTTGGAGCCCCCACCTTTTCAGAAACTTTTATAAATATACACACTGGAATTTATATTAAGAAATATTGATGTTTAATCTTAACTGGAGACAGTGCCAATCATAACTTATGCCAGTGATTACAATCAAAATTGGTTTAAAAAATGTAGAAGGAAATCATAAACAGAAAGCAGTACAAGAGACATGATTTCACAAGTTCCATAACCCATTAGAGTCATAAGGGTACTTCAGGTACTGCAGTGGTGTATATGGGCAAGATTACCTGATGAAGTTCATTCCTTTCAGCCTGGATTTGGATTCAGTTTTCCTTCTCCCAGACTGGTTGTTACTGCTATGTAACTCACAACTAGTGGAAGATGGATTCATGCTATTTACAAAATTGTTGCCATGAAGCAGGAAAAGCAAAACAAAATTTCTGCATATCCAAGTTTATGACCAGTTACACTCTGTGCATCCGTGTTTACAACAGATCGATTTCTGTGTTCACAACTGGTTATTCTCCATGCGTCCGTGTTTACGATGGGTCACACTCTGTGCATCCATGTTTTACAACTGGTCACTTTCAGTGTGTCCACATTTTGACCAGTCACTCTCTATGCATCCATGTTTACGACAGATCACTCTCCATTCACCTACTTTTACAACAGGTCGCTCTCCATTCATCTGTGTTTACAGCAGATCTCTCTCTGTGTATCTGCATTTACAACAGGTTGCTCTCCATACATCCGCGTTTACAACAGGTCACTCTACATATGTCTACATTTACGACGGGTCGTTTTTTTTTCCATCCACATTGATAAAGTTGTTTGAATTTCTTAGATGAATCATTATCATTATTTGTTTTTGAAAGGTCATTTTATGGTGTTGCCAAAAAAACTTTTAGACATCCTATAGTCACCATGATTGTACAAAATAAAAAGTCTAGTTTGAAAAGTGAAATAGTGATGTAATGGAATAACCCGGCACCCCCATGAATGATTACACTATAGGTAGTAAGTACCTATAAAGTCTACTGTCTATGAGTGAGAGGACAGAGAAGAGAGAGAGAGAGAGAGAAAGAGACGACGCAAGCATGTCTGACCTTCGAGTTAGTGGCACTCACTACTAGATTGACTTGTGTGTATAATGTACCATATTTAATCTTGTACTTGTTGTGTACAATAAACCTTTCTTCTAGTATCCACCTGATGTTATTTTTTTATTCCCTTAGCACGGAATATAACAAATAGTGAATGAAAATGTTTATTAATTATAATACAAAATACTTTATTTAGTAATGTAGCAATTGTTCTTGGCCACCCTCTATCAATTACAGTTCTGTTAACATCTTCCAGTATAATGGCTATTATTGTTTGTTTCCAATGTATAGAAAAGGAAAAGAGAATTTGAATTTCGATTTAATCACTTACTGGCCAATTTTTGCACAGTTTGATAAACAATTGGGTTGAGGTTCTGCAGGGTATCAGACAGTAAATCCATTTTCCACTTCTGGCAATTTAATTAATTTCTGTTAGGTAGATAAATAAACATGCAGATTTGGATAAAAGATTCTCCTGGCAAATTCATCTGTTTTTCATGTTTTCATTATTTGTTACTGGTGTAGTCTTATTCGTTGTTTTATATTTGTTTTTCTTTCTGAATGTGTAATCATTCCAGCCCAGCTGCCCAAGAAAAAAAAAAAAAATCTTAAGATGAAGACAAATGATGTGCAAATTGTAGCTGCAATCATTTTAACATCTGCACCTTTGGGTAAATCTTTAGTAATACAGGAATAACAGTCTAGAATTATTCATATTGAGTCATAATTAATTTCTGTTTTTTTTTAATTTTATGCTTCAAAAGTACAAATATATTTTCACCATTATTTGCAATGAGTTTGGAGAGCAGAGTTCCAATTCCAGTTGGGTTTGTTATATTTACTTATGTGCAAATACCTTTGAGAGAGGTATGAATCCACCTCCTCTCTCCCCAGCTGTGAGTTAATTTAGTAAGACTTGTATCACTAAACCATTATTATCTCCAAAAGAAAAAAAATTCTTACAATCTAAAAATATTTACTGGACTTAAATAACCAAAGGGTTGATAATCTGTAAAAAAACAAAAAAATAAACTATTAGAATAGCAGTTTCAATGTTGACATTTATAAATAAAAACAAAATACAGATAACTCTTCAAAAATATCAAGGATCAATTCAGCACTGTATTTATATTATGAACAAGACTCCTCTTTGAACCAATAAAAAATTTAATTTTTTTTTTTTTTCTATTTTGATTGACAAATGTCAGTAGAGGAAGGACTATTTAAGGACAAATCGACAAAATTGTTAAATAAAAAATAAATTCTTCCCTGTATTTTTAAGAGTACAAAATATGATTGGTTGATTTTGTGTAATGGCATACCAACTTCTATGAGTAATCCCCAAATATTTTGAACACAATTTTATGTCTTTAACTATAAATATTTTGCACATAATTTTATATTTTCAGGGCAAACATGTTTTTAAGATATAGTTTGTAGATGATAAAATATATTGTTGGTAATTTTTTTTTTTTTTTTTTTTAAATGCATTGCTAGTAATTTCATTACCAAAATGTAGTGTTGGTAACTTTTTTTATAAAAAATGTATTGCTGATAATTTTACTATAAAAATGTATATTTTTTCTTATATATATAATAAATCTGAATGTCACTGTGTCATGCCTTTTCAACTTTACTCCTAGAGGGTGTAGCAAATTACAGACATTCCAGGCCAGATCCGAACTCACAATCCTGAAATTTTGTATTCCTAAGTTTTCATTACTGCGATTGTTTTTGGGGATTTTTTTTTTTTTTTTTTTTTTTTTTGCATGAAATCAACTTTTATAACTTGGGAATAATCAAAATTAATTGTGAAACCCAGAAAATGTCACCCATGAAATAAAAATAATTGTTTGTGTGAAAAGTAATGGCCTACATACATCAAATTTCTTTTTAAATTAAGTGGTAACTGAAGAATTATCGTTGAACTTTTAAAAGGTAAGCTTAAATATTAATGTAATACTTAAATGCAGTGATCAATTTTGAGTTCTTCTATAGTTTATTGTTGCCTATCGCATGTACTCCTCCCTACCTATTGTGTTAAAGCCCCCCATCTAGAGCCCTCCACAGAAGCCACTTTAAAATGCCGTCCAATAGGGTGGCTTTTAAGCTAGTTTTGCTATAAAAATATATTGTTGGTAATATATAGAGACCTGGGAACAGCAGTAATTAAGAAGTGGTTCAATGTTCCTCAAAACTGCCAATCTCCTAATCAGAGGCATTGCTGCTGGATGTAGTTTATCATCATACCCAGAACTATGGGAAGATTTTTTTTAACCTTCAACACTTCATTTGTCAAACAAAATGTCATGACACTGCATGTCACTCTCATTATTAGACAAGTGTCATTGAATTTTGCACTATTGCTGTCATATCCTACTATGGTAACAGGAAAATTACTAACTGTAAATTGATGATGATGCTACTGCTGTTGTCTGGCCACTTATATCCAATAGATAAAATACTTACGAATAGTACAGAGGGATAAAGATTAAGTATAACAAGTGAACAAACTGAAAATGTTATCTATTTGTATATTTCATCCTTTTCTAAGATGTTGTCTAATTTTTAGTGTTATTTTTATATGATCCCTGCCTGACATAAATTTTATGAATGAGGGGTTGGATAAACAACCGAATTAAAAATCAAGATTTGAAAGTCGACACCTTTTTCATGACATGAAACTTAAAATTCCTTGCTCGAGATCTACTATTCAAAATCTCAACCTATGTATTAGGCAGCTGTGATTAAACATAGATGATGGCTTCTCTTTAAGAAGCCACCTTTAATGTTGTTTAGGGAGTAATTTTCTGAGGTAACATACAGAGCAAACAGTATTACCTGAGTCAATGCCTCTCCGTATGTGCTATAGGCCTTGTATTATGGGACAGATAAACTTTGTAGGTGGTAGTGACAGATTAGACAGGTACATATCTCCAGGTGTCTCCTTTAATAATGGGTTAATTGCAGTTCTTGTAACCTACTGGTTAGGAATGACCAATCACTCAAAAGAGCTTTGGGAAACACCTAATCTTCTGTTTCTTGGTATTTTGTTTTTATTTTATTTTGACTGCTCATTCGAAATGTGTTGGTCATAAGTTTGTACAAATTTACTGATAAACAATGCCTTTGGCCTTGGTTAATTGACATTGGACCTTAGACACACAGGTTGCAGATTTCTTCAGGTTGTTTTTAAAAAATGAACTTTTGATAATCCAATCTGAAAAATGGCTATTTATGTGGTGCCTATAAATACAACTTTAAGATGGGTAAGCAATGTTTTAAAATTTTATTTCCTATTTTCACACACACACACACACACACACACACACACATATATATATTTATTTATTACTTTAAATGTTATTTTTAGTGGATGCTCATATTTGAGTAGATGCTTTGTTTATTTATAAAGCGGTGTGTTTATTTTCACCTATTGACCTGAATGTTTCAGAAATTTTATTGAAGAAAAATATGTGCACTCCAGCAAGATTTGAACATGTCCCACTCAAACATTCAGGTCAGTGAATGAAAATAAATAAATATACTGTTTTTAATAAATAAACATAGTATCTGCTTAAATACAAATATCCACTAAAAATAACATTTAAAGTGATAAAAAAAATCTGTCAGATGAATAAAAATTTATTGCTTTTTTAGTGTGTGTGTGTGTGTGTGTGTATATATATATATATATATTTATATATTATATATATATTATATTATATATATATTATATATATATACAGTGTAACCCGGATATACGAGAGTTGTCGGGACCGGAGAAGAAGTCTCTTATATCCAGGTTTGGTCTACATTTGTTTAGGTAAGTATGGCTCTAATTTGGAACCAGAGAAAATCTCTCTTATATCCGGGATCCTCTTATATCCAGGTCACACTGTATATTATATATATTATATATTTTATATTATATATCATATATATTATGTCATATATATTATGTCATATGTATTGTATTATATTATATATATATGTATTATATTATATATATATATTATATTATATATTAGGTTGGTGCAAAAATAATGACGTAATAATGTCGTTTTTTGACGTATTTTTTTTTAATGTTAAAAAACGAAATTATTACGTCATTATTTTTGCACCAACCTATTTTATATATATATATATATATATATATATATATATATATATATATATATATATATATATATATATATATATATATATATATATATATTATAGGGTGTTTGCGTTTCTTACGGAAAAATGATGACATAAGTGGAAAAAGTTTTCATTTGGCATGTTTCATTCTTTAGGACTTGATCAGGCTTATGTGATGTTTACATTAATGAATTTAAATTTTTTTTTTTTCTTTAATTTCAACAATATTCCCAGTGATTTTCCCCCCGCCCTCTATTTCATGCACATGTATAGTCTCATTAAAACATAAACCTCACTTTAGTTTGATGAAGTACTAAAGGACAAAATGTTTTGCACAAAAAATTTCCACTTTGTTTTCATTTTTACCCTAAAATTATTTTTTGATACATAAAAATTTATATATTATTTTTCTTATATATAATATGTAATAAGTAATTAATGACCTTTAATCTGACATTATTGATATAAATCTTATTTTACTGGATGTGTTTAAGTGAACATTTATTTTATTTTTTTTTTTTATTAAATAATGGGAAATTAGGTAAATTACTATTCACATACCTGAAATGTGTCTTATTTAAAAAAAAAAAGTACCTTTCTTCCCATCTTTCAAGAAATGGTATGTTTGATCAAATTTGTGTCTATACTAAAATAACTTTGCTAGCTTTAAGCCATGAAAATTTCATGGTTTTCCTATTTCAATATTCTGATTAACTTTAATTCCTAAGCTAATGACCAAGGAATCTCAAGTCAAGTTCTAACACTTCTATCTTCCCTTCTTTCTTTCTTTCATTCATTTTTTTCACTGAAAGGGGTGACGACTAATTTCAGCTCTGAACCTCAAAAAGGTAATTTGCATTTCAAGCCCCATGCTCAGTTTCAAATAAACTATTTCCCAAATAGTTCCATCTAGGTGTAAATGTACATGCTTAATTAAAAAATAACAATGAAATTTTGATAAAATCTACCATTTTGGAGACATCAACAATAAAATTTCGGACTCATTCATGCCACAATGGGTGAAGTTGAAATTAATTCTGCACCCCAAACCAAGTAATGTCTTTTCCTCTCTTTCCATGCAATCAAAATGGAGTTGTCCATTATTTGTGAGGTACTGGCAGGACGTAATGGTTGTGCAAACTAGTGAAGTAAGGAACAAGCACAATTATAATAGGATAGCAATAAAAAATATGTTTGTATGGTTGCTTTGTCAAGAAGATGACTTCTTGATGTTATTGGTCTAGTGGAGGCAATCTCAGCGTGCGGCACATTTGAAAAGTGTCTAAAAACCATACTATGGAGAGTTGACCCAAGCCTTATGAGTGAAATTGGGTAGATGGAACCCTTTGGGAAACATCAATAGTTGTACTAGCATGAAGTCACAAGTCATCATGACCGAGAGTTTGAGCGTGCTGGCCTTGTTCAGACTGTTGATCATGTGAGTAATGCACTCTCTCCCAGAAGCTGTAAGTAACGTCTGCTCAGCATCAGCATAGTTGCAGTATAAACCACTCTTGCATAGAGGTAAAAAATATTTTAAATTTACAGTGTTAACGTATAACACATCCATAGATATGCAACCCCTGAAGGTGGTCTTGGATAAGATTGAAAGTATTTGGGGAAAATAGAAATTATTTAAAAGAAAATTTTGGAATTTTTCTTAATCAATTTCTTGCAGCCACCAAGAAATTAATTTGAACTTGAAAGGATTAAAACTAAAATACACATAATGCCTAAATTATTTAACCAATCATGCTTGAGTGAAAATATGCTGCATATAATATATATAAAACATTATAGGTAATGATACTCCTGTTTCAGTATTCTATACTTTAAACAGCATAATTAATATCTACCTGCCTGAGTAAGCAAGTCTTAATGAAGAAAATGTACCTTTCTATGGTGATCAAAACTCTACCCTCCCCCCTTATATTGATAGGGAACTACTTTCAAGCTAGGTGCACTTTTGATTGCTAAGCCACAAAACATTTACCCTTTCCTTATATATTCACGCACGATTATTCATTGTTCCAGAGCTGTTGAAAAATAAAAATCACAGACAACTAGTTTAAAATAAATCTAAGCCTTTTTAGATGACAGATGTAGATTCACACTTTTTTTTTCTTTTTTTAAATAAGTAGGTGTTCATAGAAACTCAGTAAGTAGTGGCTGACAGTGTTAGAAGCAGCTATTGAAACCAGAGCTGTTTCTAAAAGTGTTGTTACCCTTTTTAAAAAGAATTTGCTAGCAACCAACGACCCCTAGATACTTTGGTGAGCCCAAGTAATGTTCTCTTATTTCACTGCCTACTTGTGAAATTCCACCAGTAGCAGCATCGACTGATGAAAGGTCAACTTCTCTCTGACACTGCCTGTTTAATTGTTTGCTTCTTCTAGCTTGGAGAAGACAATTTACTTAAGTTTGCAATTACCTGACATTATGGGCCCAAGGAAAATTAAAACAACAAAAACTATAAAGCAAAGCTCTTCTAAACATGTAAATCTATTAATGCTCTGGTGTCACTTTTAACTGTATTTTAGAGGTGGTAATGACAACATTCAGTCAAATCTTTTTCTTGATTACTGAAAGATATATACAGGGTGTCTATGAAGTCTCTTTACAATTTAAAAAATTATTACAAAAGCAATTGAACCGACAAATATGTGGAAATTGTTATAAAATGTGAAGTAGATACTGAAGCTTTTATTAACTAATTTAATACACCTTTATATGGGCACCATTAGTTGCACGAAGCACATCAAAACAGTACTTGATTTCTTGCCATGTTCACTGTAGTATAGCCTCATCAACAGTGGTGATGGCATCAGTGATCTTTTACTTTAGATCAGTAATGTTCTGTATATTTGTTCTATCAGGTAGCATTTAAGCTAGCTCCTGTGGAGGGCTCTTGATTGGGTCTTCGTCACAATAGGTAAGGAGTAAATACAGTAGACAACAATAAACTACAGAACTCAAAATTGATCACTGCATTTAAGTATTGCATTAATATCTAAGCTTACCTTATAAAAATTCAAAGATGATTCTTCTTCTGCCACTTAATTTAAAGACAATTTGATGTACGTAGGTCCTTACTTTTTATACAATTTATTTTTATTTCATGGGTGACTTTGACGGGATTTCACAATTAATTTTGATTATTCCCAAATTTATTTCCACATTATAAAAATTATTGTACAAAAAAATTTGTTGCAAAAAAAATGTAAAAAAAAAAAAATAAAAAATAATCGATTTAAAAAATTGCATTGATGAAAACTTAGGAATCCCAAATTTCAGGATTGCTGGTCTGGATCCGACCCAGAATGATTTTAATTTGCTCATGGAGTCCAAAATGTTGGCCAGGTGTAATAGGGGATATGCTTGCAGAAATTGTCTGACAGTCATGACTGGATTCTCCTGCTTATGTGGCATGGTGCAGAGTCCTGTTGCAGACATAGGGTCTTCCAGCAGTTTATCCTCTTGACCCAGGACAGCACTACCTCCTCAAGACACTTGATGTAGGCCTCAGTGTTGAGTCTGAGGCCCTCACCGACAAATTTGGGAGTTCTTTTCTTATCAGAACAATCAGAGTGAGTTTTCCAAGCTGCTGTACGTTCATAATCATCATTAGACTCTTAACTTTTCCAAATCCTCTGCACTGTTCTCAGATTTCTGATGTTCATATTGGAGCTTCCAGTGCAAATGCCAAGCAGTACAGTATACTGTTTCCAAATTTCTGGCAGAGTGAATTGCATCATGGTACTCTTTTTCTCACAGTGCTCAACTGACCCTACTATACTGTGCAATCGACAAAATCCATAACAAACACATATGCGCAAAATTAAAAATATAAAATGGTGACAATTTACACATCACTCCCTGTATATATATATATATGTATGTATGTATGTATATTTAGGTAGTATATCTTCATTCAAACATTTTTATTGAATAATATAGATATATTATGTCTATTTATTTTTATAATAATCCTTTCTAGTTCTCTAATAAGCTTCTTGATGTAAAGTTGAAATTCATCAAGGAAGGTGCACTGTAGTTTTTCCTTACCCAAGTACTTTTGATCTCCTCTGAGATTATCCTCAGGGATGAATGGTGAAGACAAAGTTAACGTAACTGATCATTGTGATGGTGATTTTTGTAAACAGGCATGAACGTACTCTGTAATTATTTTAAAATTTGTTTTTTGTTAATAAGCACCCACAAAGGAAGCTAACCAGAGATGGGAAAATTGCAACATGGCATTATATGTTGATTAAATACTTTTTAAAATATTGCTACTTCACTCTTAAATTTTGTTCAGTGTTGGGTGGTTGCTTTTAATTTAGGCAGCCTTGAGAATTTGAAATTTATTATTATTATTTATTATTATTATTATTATTATTATTATATATGAATGTGTGTTTATTTTTCCTGGATATTTTTTCTTTCATTTTTTTTTTAACATGGGTATATATCATGAAAATATAAACAGCCTATTTGTACTTGAGACAGAATTTTTTTTTTTTTTTTTAATGCTTACCCTATGCATGGCCTAATAGTCGCTCAAAGTAGAGAGTTACTGAAATAGGGTGTTATATGATCAGTAAGAAGTGAAAGGCATAGATCATGAGGATATTTGAGAAAGATTACAGTTAACTCAATATGTGAAGAGGTAAAGATCATAGTCCAATTTTTAAAAATTCAGTGTCGCATTTTCAATCCACTTCCCAGATATTTAAACTTCTGCACCTGCTTGATGTTGATATCGCCAATTTGCAACTTGTATCTTTGGCTTTTTCTCTTGCTGTTGGCCATACTTTCTCTCTTCTTGTGGTTGGTAGTTAGTCATTTTTTCTTGCTTTCTTCTAAAAACCTGTCTTGGAGGTCCTGTAGTTTTCTTTCCAAGTTGACCATTAACTGAGTGCCATCTGTGTGCCTTGTGTTGTTATGGTTACAGCCACCATTAATAAATCTTTGCAGGGTTTCCTGCCAGTACTAAATTGTCTCACTACTTCAAAAATTGCTTTCGGTCATTTTGTATTCAAGTGACAGCTTTCTGAATGTCAAGTGATCTTGTGAGGGAAGTGATTTCAGGCATTGCTACAAACAGACAGATCAATATATTTACTTAACCATCCTCTCTTGTGCACATATATATTATTGAAATAACATGGTCATCTTTGAAATCCGAATATTTCTATGCACCTATGCCCTAACATGTGCATACAGCAATCTCTCACACCCATTTATTTCTCAGCTACCTCATCAATTTCCCAAACATCTGTCGTTTACAGTGGTGATAACATCTGCTACCAGGGAATAATTATAATTAGTCAGCCCTTCCCAGATCCTCAGGATTTCTACCATTTGTTCTCATGACGTAAGCTTGCCAGCATTGCTACCAAAATTCTTGGCAAAGTTCCCTGAGGCCTTGCAGTTTTTCTTTCCTTTCTTCTTGAAGATGGTATTTTATCATAAACTATTAACCTGCAAATTATTTAGATCTACTGAGGCAAGAAGATATTATCATCAAAACATTGTTTTACACACCTTTTCTTTTACATCCCTATGAATTTAAAAGAAAAAAAAAAGGAGACAAATCAAATTTAGTTTATAGTTTAATAATGTCACAACTATCAGCCAGTTCACATTCCTCGAGATGAATAGCAGGCGCACCAGACCAGATATAGCATCAGTATTCAATGTGCATACAAATTGTAGATTTGTAAATATGCAAGATGGACTCTGACAAGAAAAATTTCTAGTTCCAGTGGCCACTTGTTAGCATTATCTCCTTGGTTGTGATAGTGTCTCTCACTGCCTGGAGTGGCTCTTTGGCCTTGTACAGAGTGGACATCATTGTAAAAACTAAACATAAACTAAATGAACTGTGTATTTTAATCTCCAATTAAACTGTTTTAGTCAGGACAAAAACTTAGTTTCCTTAATATTACAAATGTTGATACTTATTAAATGCTTACAAATATTTTTAAATATGTGGGAATTGTGATATATATATATATATATATATATATATATATATATATACACACACAAGCTTAAAAGCTACCCTATCGAGCAGCATTAAACTGGTTCCTGCAGAGAGCTCTTCAACTTATCCTGGAGTTTGAGAGTCCCTAAGCCTATGTCTTCTCAGCATTTGAAGTTCTCCCAGCTGCTGTTTGATCTGGTTTTTCATTTGCGCAGTCCTTTTCCCTCACTTTAGCCTTGACTCTTTTGATTGCAATCTGGTCTTCTGTTGGCAGAGATTTCTTTTGGCAAGGCATACTGTAGACGTATACGATAGGCAACAATAAAACTACAGAAGAACTCAAAATTGATTGCTGCATTTAAATATTGTGTTAAGCTTACCTTTTAAAAGTTCAATGATAATTCTTATATCACTACTTAATTTAAAGGCAATTTGATGTAAGTAGACCATTACTTTCTGTACAAACAATTATTTTTATTTCATGGGTGACTTTTGCTGGATTTTGCAACTGACTTTGATTATTCCCAAATTTATTTCCAAAAATTGTTATCATACAAAAAAATTTCTCAAAAAATATCACCAAAATCATTTGCAGCAATGAAAACTTGGAAATCACAAATTTCAGGATTGTGAATCTGGATCCGGCCCAAAATGTTTTTAATTTGCTCACAAAGTCAACCTGCTTCCCAAATGGTATGATATATGGGGCTATGGCCTGTAGGAGTAAATTTGAAAAAGTGTGACACCCTGACATTTGTGCATATTGGTCCCTGAATTATGATAGTATGAGCCTATGATGATATGATAGTAGATCTGCCAAGAAAGGTGAAATTTAAGAACCCAGAGACAAATTTACCGTGGATGATTTCATGATTCAAGATAGAAGTTTGAAGTCTTAAAGGATGAAGTGTATCACATGAAAAAATTTTCCACTGTCATTAATTTTCCTTTATTTATTTAGATATATGCTTTTTCTCAGTCTCTCATGTATGTGGTATAATGGACATTACTCTACCATGCTGACCCATGAGGTATTGTCTTTCACATAGACTGGATACCCAGTCTGCTTTACTAGTTTATTTTACCTCTCAGTTTGGGACGATGAAATAGATTCATTCCTTCACTCTTAAGAACATTGGTGCAAGTTTGGTTAAAGAACTGGGAAAGTTGTTTATTTTATTTTTTTTATTTTTTATTTTTTTTGTTTCTAAATTTTAGACCATTTTTCTTGTCCAATGTCTGAGTACTTTCATCTTTCTATCTTTTGTTAATGTGTGGGGATGCTATTTCAAAATCATGACATTTAAATGGCTTGTCTTACCAAATCAAATAAAAGACTAAACTTCAATAAACCTTTAAATCCTACATCAGATAATCCTATTTAAATATGAGATTAAGCCAAACCATGGATCAGCAAATAGTTCATTTTAATTTTTTAACACAGACTAGTTTTAACCTATGAAAATTTCATATTTTTCCTATTTTAAATTTCTGATTAATATTAATTCTTCTGTTAATAATTGAATAATCTCATAAAATATCCGTAGAAATTTCCCTATTGTATCGTTAAATATTTGAGCTTAAAAACTTTAACAAAATATTGCAATAACAATCCTAAATATGAATGCTGGTCATTATTTTAAGAAGTGGGTACAAATAAAAAATATTTGAAATTAACAACTTTTTCCATTTCACTGAAACGGCCATTAAACTCTTCTATCTTCCCTTTCTTTCATTTTCTCACTGAAATTAAGTATCATCTTTGTCTTTTGTCTTACAAGATTAAAACTAATTAGACCATTATTTAAGAGTTATTGGCAGGGTGTAACCGTTGTATGTACTAACAAAGGGAGGGACAAGCACCATTATGATGCTATTGTAAAATAAAAAACCTTATTCCAATTCCACACTTGAATCTTTTTATATTTTTGCTATCAGTCTCCTTAATAATAATGTCGGGAGTTTGCACTAGAAGCCCCCACAAAAATGTTTTCATTGTTCCCATCTCAAGACTTTTCTAAAAACAAAAAAAAATTGTTTAACTTGCTTACTGGGCTTGCCTTGAACTTGAGTAGGCAATGAAGAGGATAAACTTTAAAGAAATATTTCATTTCCACACTCTTCCCACCCATATGGCTAGTACCCCCTTTTTTAATTATTATTAATATCAGATAAATCCAACATAAATATTAAGGTGCCTGCTGGAGTGAGGACACCTGTCCATTTGAGAAGATAAATAAAAAATTATGGTTGTAGTGGGGGTCACAGCTCAAGGTATCTGCCACACCAACTCATAATTCTTTGGAAAGTACCCTCAACTGACATCTCACCCTTCTTTATAACTTATTTGATGTATATATCTCCCAGGATTGTATGTAGTGAGTTTTTCTAATTTTTTTTTTTTTTTTTTAATATTTTTTCATTTTTTTTTTCCACATCTAATATATGAAACAAAGAAAATCATGTGTATCCTTGTTCTCAGGTATATAAGATACCAAATATCTTTGATTTACATGACTGGCTTATAAGTGAACATATACAGGTGAAGAAAAAATAAACAGGCACATAATGAAAAAAAAAAAAATAAAAAATAAAAAAAAACTTCAATAAATAAGTTTCATATTTTCCCAGTACCTTGAAATGCCTATTTCAACTTTACAAACCATTTTGAATAGGTTTATATTCATCTGCAAATTATATCACCTTGAAACACTGCTTCTCATGCATTTATTGAGTTAAGCAACAGTCAGTTCAGTAAATAGACAGGTAACCACTTGGGAATTTGAAATGGGAGAGTTTTCAAATTCCAGTCAGGTTCATTACACTCATATGCAAATAATCTTGGGAAAGGTATGAATCCAATTCTCCCCCAACTATGGGTTAAATAGAAGGGTTAATAAACCTTAGTAAACAAATCAATTGATAAATGGAAAAAAAAAGAAAAAGGATACTGATACTTTGCCAGAAAGAGAGTTGAAATTTCTAAGACGCATAATGAGGAAAGAGGGCTTGGAAAATCTGAAATCCATGGATATATGGAAGGCAAAAGAGACAGAGGAAAACAGTGAGTAACCTGTCTAATGAGCTTGTGTAAATGCATGGTAGGACAGGGTTTGGGAGTGATAGCAAAAAGAAAAATCTAGGAGTAGGTAGGTTCATCTAAAGGTTCCAATAAAGTCTGTCCCTTATCTCTTGTTTAGAATTGGGTTTCTGGTTCATTTTAAAGTCTGCTTCAACTCTATACTTCCGACATCTCCACCTAAACACTGAAACCTTGTTTACTATTTATTTTTTCCTCAGTAGAAATAGATAGGTTTGTCTATCATCCAGTTCACGCTCCTCCTCAGTTTTTGAAGAGTAGAGGTTTATCCTTTGTTTCCTATTTAGGATTGGGTTTCCAGTTCTTTCTAAAGTTTTCTCATTCTCTTTCATTTCCAGTAGCCCCTTGTGTCTTAGTGGCATTTGATTGGGGTGAATTGATTACAAAAATGAAAAACTTACCAAGTACTACAAAAGATAGAAGTTGTGAAGAGCCATAACTGCCTATGTATTCAGGGTGTTGCCATTTTATTTTCCATCTGTTTATATATACACATAAAAGTTCTTAGAATTAACTTATTTTTAATGTGTACCTCTGTGGGTTCTGGAATTTATTTACATACCTATATATGGTATATAACAGTGTATGATAAATTTTGTTATGCATTGTTAATGCAATGTTTCAGGTCTCGCAGATTTCTTATCACAGTAAGCAGTATTTAGCCTCAAACAAATATTTAATTTTCAAATACAGATTTTCAAAAGAGGTAGGCTCCCGTCATTTTAAAAATTGGTATAATATTAATTTCTAAATTTGCTTCTTTGACATCTGCCTCTAGGAAAAAGTAAGTTTAGTTTACTAAATAACTGTTATCTTTCCTGCATTGCCCCCAAGAAGTTCATTTATTGCCCTTTTTTGCATCCATACAACACCACACAGTTACCCTCTGCATTGAGGTTTATGGCCACATCCTGTTAAAATGCCTGTTCCCATACAATCACCGAAGCTAAGCAACATCAAACTGAGTCAATACCTAGATGGGTGGAATACCAATTTCTGTAAGCTTGGATGTGCAGGTGGTGTAATGTATATTAGCTCAGAATTTTTAATTGGATAACCAAGTTCCAATTCCTGTTGGGTTTGTTGTATTGATTTATGCACTAATATTCTTAGGAAAGCTATGACTTCACCTATTCTCCCTTCAACTATAGGTTAGTAAAATTTGTATCACTATACCATTACCTCAAAAAAAAAAAAAAATATTCTTACAATCTAAAAATATTTCCTGGCCTTAAATAACCTGCAAAGAGTTAAACTATAGAAAATGAATCAATCAATCAATCAAACCCTCTACATTGAGTGGCTCTTGTACTGAGTGAATATTCATATTAAAAAAATATTTATATTTGTTTGCATGTGTGTATATTTCTCTCTCTTAAGAAAAAGATTCACATACTGATGAGGTTTGTAATTTTATACAAGATTTATATAGATAGGATATTTTCTCATTGGCTTCAGAATGAAAAGATAAGATAAACAAATCCTTCAAACGTGAGAAGGTAAACCATCTCAACGAAGCTAAGAATATCAGACACTTGATATCAGAAATCAAAATAACCGAATTCCAAGCAAGGATAAAAAAAAAAAATAGAGGCTCTGACTATTTATTTTTCTAGAAATTTACAGAAATTTTTTTTTTTTTTTTTTTTTTTTTTTTTTTTTTAGAAATTTCCACAACTGATTTGCAAATCAGAATGGAATTATCTTTTTCTTGATTTAAAAAAAAAAAAAAAAAATGAAAGTTACAAACCATTGATAATAATAAATATCTCGGGATTAATATTAAATCTATTGTCAGACATTAATCTCAATTCCACAAGATTTTTTTTTCTTAGGTTTATAATGAACTCTAAATCCTTTATCCCGGATGCTGAACATCCCAGTATTACATCTTTTCTTTGTGTCTCTGAGAAAGATAAGTTACTCTAGCTTTGTGTTAAACTAAGAAAAACCTTGAGTAAGAATCCTAGGACTACAATTCTAATATTGGTATAATACTTACTATATACCTACATTTACCCATAGGTAAATAGCACAGACTGTTCTATAGCCTTGGATGGCAACTGGTCTAGAAGGACAACTCCAAATTCAAAACCTGCGGAGTGTTGTTTGGGGACCTTGTGACATATAGTGTACTAGGTCTCTGTATTCAGCCCTTCAGAAAGTGTGAATGGTTCTACACAAAACCTTCACCCCTATAATCAAATCATGTGTGCTAATGTCTGGCTGTCGGTTCCTAGGAACTGAGCTGCTTGACCCTCATGTTGAATACGACAAGAGAGTACACCACCTACATTTGCAGCCTCATATATATGGAAAGAACAAAGGGCTTATGCTTATATCTTATTTAAACAGGTTTCTGTGCAGTTACCAAAGTTAAGCAATGTTTAGCTGGTCAGTACCTAGATTGGTGACCATTTCAGAATACCAAGTGTTGTAAACTTGGATGTGCAGGTGGTATAATGGATAACAGCTCAGAATTGGAAACCAGAGAGCAGAGTTCCAATTCCAGTTTGGATTGTTAGATTTACTTATGCACAAATAACCTTGGTAAAGGTCTAAATCCTCCTCTTCTCCCTCCACCAGATCTGGATTAATTAATAGCACTTGTATTGACATATCATATCCCCACCAAAAAAAAAATTCTTATAATCCAAAAATATTTTCTGGCTTTTAAATAACCTGCAATAATAAATTAAGCCATAAAAAAAAAAAAAAAAAAAAACAACAATCAAATCCTCAGAATGAAATCTGATATTCCAAAACACACCTTCTTCAAGTGTTTAAACAAAACTGTAGAGTACAGCAATCAAAAGATAAGAGAAAAACAACAAAGATGAGAAAATTAGTCTAAATTAAATAAAGTAGGAGGCACGGTGGAGTAATGGATAGCAGCTCGGATTGAGGAATCAGAGAGCCAAATTCGAATTGCAGTCAAATCCATTACATTCACTTACGTACTAATACCCTTTGGAACGGTATGAATCTTCTTCTCCCGCCAAGCAGAAAATAGCAGTAGAGACCAGGTTCTATAGTCTTGGATGGCAACTGGTTTACCGCAAAATGAAATGGCAACCTACTGCGGGAAAAAATATGCCTCATCAGTCATGTATCAAGAGATACATGATTGCCTAAGCGTGTATCACGCATGGTACATAACTGACAGACTGACTGACAATAGTTGCAGTATCTTGACTAAAAAGAAACATTCATATAGTTTTTATTTTACTTGTTTTTTCTCTGCTAATATTTTTGCTAACGGAATCAGCCTCTTGGCATAATTTGTACTAAATTCACTCTCTTCTTCAAATTTGTGAGAAGCTTATCTCCTTATTGCAAGTTGGATTTAGCCAAATATTAATCCTGCCATTGGAAAATGTAAATAGTCAAACAGAAGGATTACCAAAAAAGACAAATACTTTCTAATATTTACTAAGCCAGTAAAAATTATGTGAATACGTAGAGTGAAAGGGATATTGTATTTATAATCTTTCCAATGCTAAGGCCCTGTCAAAATCTGAAACATTATTTGAACTCTCACATTAATCACTTGCACCAATGGGGAAACCATTTCACTTATGAATGAAAACAAGAATACTTTTTACAAGGAAGGCTGTTTTCATGATTCAGGTTGCCTGGGTAGTTGAAAATTAATATAATGTGCTCATACCTCAGAGGGCTATCTCCATTAGACAATATCTCTCTCTCTCTCTCTCTCTATATATATATATATATATATATATATATATATATATATATATATATATATATATATAGTAATGAAAATCTTTGTAATCCATATGAATAATCCAAAAGAGGATGAAATCCAGAGAGCTCAATGTTAAATCAGAGTGATTAATTTAAAGAAAACAGACAGCTTTAAGGGTCCATAGTTATAATTTATTGCCTCAGAGAATTTCTTTTTCCCTGAATCATCAGACCTCTCTTCTAAGGATAAAAAAATGAATTTAAATTTAAATATAATTTTTTACACTTTGAGCAGTAGTATTAAGTTGATGTAAGGTGATATAAAGAGTGGTGAGAGATAGTGTGACAGACATGGTTGAAATTAGAGAGGGCAAGGAGAGATAGGAATGCTTTTAAATTTGTTTTTATTACAATACTTAATAGTTAGATATATATAATCTCAAGTTACCTGTTACCTTTGGGGTGAAATGCTGAGGGGATTTCAGCAATTTTTATCTGTAGCACGTCACATTCTATTTGGTTGGGTGTGTGAATAAATAACTTTTTTTTATTTTTTTTTTTTTTTACTTTTTAAGCACAAATCTTGCTGAAAAAATTATTGATAGCTTTATATGTCTTAAATATTGTGTAATTAAAAATTAAAAAGTTAATCAAAATCATCCAGGATTTTGTATCTTATTAAAAATTTTCAACAAAAGGAGGTTTTCATTTTGTCTGAAATTGATTAATTGAATGTTCTGATAATTGTGTCTGCTATAATTTGAATCTGTCTAATATAAGATTTCTTTTCAACCCTGAGGAAACTTAGTGTATACAATGACTTTAAAATTAGAAACTGGATGTGTTTATGAAAAGAAAAAATGCTTCTCAATCAAAGATAAGATGATTTAGTCCCAGACATCTGCATGTAGTTGACTAGTAGTTTTGCATCAAGGAGGGCACCCAGCAGTAAATATATTCTGCATTAGAAATATACGGCAAAGAACTGACCAAATGAAAATTAAATTGTGCGGAGGAGGAGAAAGAATGCTGAATTTGGCGTTCACCTGTTTTTGTTGTTTTTATTTATATATATATATATATATATATATATTTCACACTGTGCCACTTTGAAGCTCAGCAAGCATTGGGTATGAGTTTCTATCAAATGGTGAGAGCAGGTAACTAGACCCCAGCAAGAAGCTAGTTGTGAGGCTGGCAAGTAACCGAATTTAATCATAGACTGAACACACTTGCGTCGTTATTTGTATGTCTGGAATGTTCTCTCTTTCTCTCTCACTCTCTCTTCACCCCTCCCCCCAATATATCACAGTTTTTCTTAGAAATTGGCAATATCAGACTATTTATTTTTCATCTTTATCTGTGAGAATTCTACCTGCTTTCTATCAGACTTGGATCTACAAAAAGACTGTTTCCTGTAAATTTAGTTAGTTATATCTGGTTATCATAAACTTTTTCCAATTATGCCCAAAAAAAAAAAAAAAAAACTGACTACACTGAGTATACAAAAAAGTTCAAGTATAGATTGTGTAAACATTCAAAGAATCTTAAGCATTTGTCTATTTTTACACCAACATAACTTTCTTAGTTTAAACAAAGAACCAATTACAATAACACAAAGATTTTGTACTAGATTGGCTATTAGGTTTCATATTTTTACTTTTGAAATAGCATATCCAGTCAGGTGCTCTCACTATTATAGCAGGCTAGGAGACCTTCACCTGTTGAGGCCCTTTAAGCTATATGAAATTTGAGGCCCTTCTGTGAAAATAATTTGGGTAAAAAAAATTTTTAAATAATTATACATGGTTATTATTTATAAATGATTATATATATTATTTACATTATTCGGACTATTGTCCTCCTCTTTGTCGCCATATTTATTACAATGTTTTGGCCGTTGCACACTCCGGCCTTCTTCAGGTGGTTGTAATGTTGAACTGAACCCTTTATTTCGCTCACTGGGATACTGTTCTAGTTCCACATGCCATGTTTAATGGATGTCAGTTATCTCCTGTTAAAGATGATGACAAAGATGAGGACAATAGTCTGAATAATGTAAATAATGTACATAATACTTCATCTCAGAAATATAGATAGATACTGATTATATATAATTTCTTATGATTTAGTATTAAAGAATAAAAACTAATGATAAAATAAAAAAATATATTTAAAAAAATGACTCCCCCTGCACCCCAGGGTGTGGGGGCCCCATATTTACCTAATATGTAAGTCCAGCACTGCTGTTATATATCTTGATTTGTTTTTTTTTTTATGGCTTATCAACCTTTTGCAGGTTATGTAAAACTAGAAACTATTTTTAGATTGTAAAAATCTGGGGGAAAGAAGAATGCTTTTTTACTGATACAAGTCATACTAATTAATCCACAGTTGGTGGGTAGAAGAGGTGGATTCATACCCTTTCTCCAAGGGTACTTGCATGGAACAAACCCAACTGGAATTGGAGTTCAGCTTTCCAAACCATTATCCATAACACACATCCAATATTACAGAACCTGGTATTCCCAAACGGTCACCCACTTAGGTACTGACCAGGCCTGACATTGCTTAACTTTGGTTATTGTACAAGAACCAGGGTTTCAACATGCTATATATCTTGAGATTCTCAACAAAACCCAAAGAAAGGTCAGTAATGTAATTGGTCCTCACTTGGCATCTCAGCTTCAGTCGCCTTCCATTTGCTTTAGCATAGATTTTTCCTCTGTCTTTTCTATAAATATTTTCATACCAATTGTTTTGATTAGCTTTCCCTTTTGGTACCTTGACATTATGAATATAAACATCCTGGGTATGGCGATAAACTACGTCCAACTGCAAGGCCTCTTATCAGGAGGCTTTGAGGAGCATGGAACCCCCTCTTAATTGTTGGTGTTCCCAGGTCCACCCAGATCCCGGGGTGGTAGCAGCTGTTAGTCCCAGCTATGGGCAAATAGTTAACTCCGAAACTGAGGTAAAAAGCATTATAAAAGTGTAAAAATAAGTTTTAATACCAGAAATACTTTGTAAAAAAACTATTACCAGAAATAAATTTTTGAGGGAAAAAAATATTACTAGCAATACGTTTTTGAAAAAAATATTACCAGCTATACATTTTTGAAAAAAATAATATTACCAGCTATATATTTTTGAAAAAAATAATATTACCAGCTATATATTTTTGAGGAAAAAAATATTTACAGAAATAGATTTTTGACAAAACAAAAATATTATCAGAAAAATAAATAAATTAAAAAAAATAAAAAATAAAAAAGTTGTCGGCATTAAATAACCCATTGAGGTTGATATGCCATAAAACAAAACAAACTGAACCAAACCAAAATTTTGTTAGCATTAAATGACCCACTAAGGTTGATATTCCATAAAACAAAACAATCAACCAAATCAATCAATCTTCCAGTGTCTTGCTTCTCTGCAACTTACAATCTTAAAAGATTTTAATTTAAATCCTCTTCTGTTTACCTGGAACATGTTCTTTTCTTGTCCTTTCCTCTCACTAAATTTTTCTCATTCTCTTCCACTTCCAGTAATCCCATGCATCTTAGTGGTATTATTACCTTACTTGGGATGAAATGATTAAACAGAAAACTTTTTCTTTTTAACTAGTTTTTATCATAGCTGCGATAACATTGTCTTTGGCAGCGTCACTTGTGTGGATATAATTTACATCCTAAAATATGCATTTTTTATATAGGGTAATTAAACTTTACTTGACTCTGAAAGTCTTCCATGGCTGAACAGTCTAAAAGTACATCTGGGTTCCCCTAAAAAATGGGTGCAGGTTTATACCTTGCTGGAAGGCTAATTTTCTTTAAGACTCTCAAATGCACAGTCTAGTAGACATATATCTACACTGTTTAATAAACAGAGGTGTCTACTCAAACACTATCTGCAAAATATAATGTTTAAAACAGAAGTTCCCAAATGGTGTGACATGCGTCATAGGTGTGCCAGAAGGGGATAGCAGATGACTGAAAGACAAAGATGTAGAAAGTTTCAAAAAATTTATGTCAACAATAAATGATTTCAAAATTTTAAATATTATTATGGATTACTTGTAATTTTATGCATGAGTCCCAGTATAAATAATTATTGACCAATTTTATCATTGTGATATTTTTTAATTATATCAAATATTAAGATTATAGTAACGAGTGTCTGCAAAATGGAGGAGAGAGTTATCGATGATAATATTCTGACTTCAAATCTATAGTTATCTCCCTTTAATACTCTTTCTGGGGCTTCTTTGCCATAGAGATGCTTGTGCCTTTTCATCTGGACTTCCCTTTGGTGAGGTGCAAGCAAATTTTCATTTTCACAGTAATTATATGAAAAGTATGTTTATTCATTAGTTGGAAATATAATAAATTAAAAATTTGTATGTGTACGAATATTTGTCCCCACACTGTGTGCATATATATATATATATATATATATATATATATATATATAATTATTATTATTTCTGTCATTATTATTATTATTATTATTATCAGAAATTCATTGTGTTGATTCCAGCATGCAGTGGAAAGTGTCTAGAAAATCCATGCCATGTGTTGACCCAACCTTGTGAGTTAAATTTGGTAGATGGAACTATTTTGAAGCCATGGACTAAAAGGGTTCAGTTAAAAATTTCTACAAATATTACCTGAAGGATGCCAGAGCGTACAACAGCTGAAACATGAATGTGTCAGTAAAGATGAGGACAACAGTCCAAACAATTGTAAATAGTGTAAATGGATAGCTTATATTTTAAAAATAAATAACTGTAGCCCTCACACTCAATATAGCATAACATCCAGAAATCAAGATTTAGTAAAAGATGAAGTGTCAATGAAAATTATAGGAATTTGTCTTCAAGATTTTAACAGTTAAAAAAAAAAAAATGACTTTTTACAACTTTAAAGAAACCTCTACAAAGTTTTTTTTTTTTTTTTTTTTTTTTTTTTTTTCATAGGTAAAGCCTTCTCCAGCATTTCAGTAACATGAAGCATTAATATTATTTGTAGATGAAAATAAACCAATCAAATTTTAGATGGCAATTCTTTCCAAAATAGTTTTTCTACCTCCCTCTCTATTTTTTCTTTATTTTTTTCCAGTATCTCCCTTCCTGTAATTTTTATTTCATATCATTTTATTTATTTATTTAATTTTTTTTTTTTTTTTTTTTTTTTTTTTTTTGAGGTATTTAATCCCAGATGTTTTGCAAACTGTAAATACCCTAATATAGTTTTGGAATTTCAAGCAGAAACACATCTGGTCTCTAACTCACTTGGGTTCTAATTCATGTACGATGCTTAATAAGGACTGAAATTACTTGTTTGACTTTTTTTCTTAATAATGCTGAAAAAATAGAAAAGCATCTATTAAGTTTTATTTGCTTAAAAAGCTGGAATTTACAAAAAAATTATAAATTTGGTAAGCAAAATTGTTTTTTTTAAGATCATCTTATTTACTAGTACTTCTATGTTATCTCTTAATCACATATGTACACTATATTTTGATTTGCTGTTTTTGTAGGTAAATGAGTAATCTCTTATCTCACTATTTTTTTTGTTCTTGTTTTTTTTATTTTTTTTATTTTGTCTTAGTCAGCAATCATAATATGCCTTCTTTTTTCTTTCTTTTTTTAACTTTTTTCTTTCTTTTTTATAACTTTTTTCTTTTTTTGGTCACAGTATCTGCTAATGAAACGGGTTAAGAAATATTTTCTTGATTAAAAAGGCCGTCTGAAATGAAGTGTAATAAGACACAAGTGGTGTAGCTCAGGATGCTTTATTCAGCATATTTATAGTAGTTTCAACTAGAAGAGTTCTTTAGTCAAGGGAGATAATCTCAAACAAAGTGGGTGTAAACATGTGGTTACTTGCCTGATGAACATAGTCTATTGGAATTACACAGTTTACTAGTTCAGTTTTCTCTATTATTAACCATTATGCCATCCCACATACTTGTGTGTATGTGATGAGAGCAAGGAAAACAAGAATAGTAATAATAATCATTGTAGATCATCTTTGCAAATGAAAGCCAGTTCCCCTCATGGCAGATGTCTTCTCATGTGGCTGATTAAACCGACATGGGAATGACGCCACATTTTTCTGTAAGTAGGACATCTGAAAGATCTTTGATGATAGCAGAGGAAGGATTCTGTGTGATGTCTTTGACAGCATTCCACTGCCTGCCAGACCAACCTTGCTTCTTTGCTTCTATGATATATATATATATATATATATATATATATATATATGAACAGTTTTGGAGGGAAGATGCATGATGAAGTCCTAAGGGCCAAAACATGTCACATATAAACTTTTCCATTTTATCTCTAAAAGTAAACTGTTAGGCCTCTCTATGTTGAACATGACAGGATAGTCCACCAGATATATCCATATATATATCTCAAGATATATCTCGATATATATATCTTGTGGTTAAAGCTACACCATTTCCCAGTCTCTTATTACTGTTCATTTCAAACTTTTGGGGAGAAATCAAGAATCTACTTCTTAACCTGTTTCATGGTCAAATATTGTAACAAAAAAGGCTCAGCACTGGTATAATTGTTGAGAGAATGACTTAGTTTCATGTGGACACTCAGTTTGGTCATTTCACAATCCAGGTAGTTTAAAGGACAATATACCCAATTGTTTATTCTAAATATAGCATTAGGTATCTTGTCTCTTGAATCGCCTGAAGATTGTGAGACTGCCATATAACAAACTGAGAATCCAAATGAAGCCATGAAACTTCAAGTCATGGGAAAACAGTAATATTTGAGTATTGTTTTATATATATATATATATATATATATATATATATATATATATATATATATATATATATATATGATTAATACAAATATAAAATTTGTTACTTAGCTAACTGATGCTATATTCAGCACCATGACCCCAGATTTATTATAGACAAACCTTTGTGTAATTGTTCAGCCCACTCATCAGGAGATAACAGCAATTGTCTGCCATTTTCTCATTTTTGTTCATTTTATATGAAGTTAAAAAGAATTAAGTTATCCTTTTTTTTTTTTTTTTATTGGTGTTAGGTTGAGATATATATATATATGATTAAATAAATTACAAGCATTATGTCTGCTTATTTTTAGCATAATCTGTTTATACTCACAGATAACCTTCTGTGTATTACAATCTAATGATATAAGGAATGAACTATAATTTTTTTGTAATACACCAAAGGTTATCTGTGAGTATAAACAGATTATTCTAAAAAATAAACAGTAATAATGTCTGTAATTTATTTAATGAGACATGCCTAAAAGAGAATTTGCTACCTAAATGCACACACACACACACATATATATATATATATATATATATATATATATAGGCACTACTTTTGTTATCTACATAGGAGTATGTGTATATATATCTCAAAAACAGTCTTTAAAAGTTTTTGTGATTCTTTCATCCATTAGGACCTCATCAGACTGGGTTTGTTTACATTGTTATGACTGCACCTGTGCATGAAATATATATATATATATATATGAAGTGTATATGTATTTTTTGACAGCAATACCTCTTTTTTTTATTAAAGACAACTGATAAGGTACTGCAACTAAGTTTTTTTCTTGTGGTCATATGCTTTTTCTTTTCTGGACATAAAGTACATAAAGATTGTCTGAATGTTCTGTATATCCAAGCACTTTTGGTTATTCTTTTAGCCATTATCCGGGATGATGTTCATTTTTAACTGAATATCTGTGAATTTTTTTTCTGTATGTATCTAGAGTTATAGGAACATTTTTATTTAAAAATACAACCAGCATATTTTGGCCATGTTCATAGTTAATGCTACTGAGTACCTTGTCAGCTGGAGTCAGGATGCTAAAGATAATATCAATAAGCTTAGTGATGAACCTTTTACTCATATTAAATATATATATATATATATATATATATATATATATATATATATATATATATATATATATGAAATCTTAAATTGTCTTTTAGCTTTTGGTGAATAGCTTTGTATAAGAAAAAAAATATATGTATATTTTGGATACATTCAGAAAATTCTTTCATGATTTAAAAAAAATTTTTAGAAGCCTTAGTGAATTTAAGGTAACCTTTGAGAAACAGAGTTGCTGTTAATGTTAGGGTGGAACTGGTAACTTGTAACCCCCTCCCCTTTTGCTCAGATTCCTGGCATTCCAATGCTACATCTTACATGTTATCATTTTACTGTACTTGTTAGTGAAGAAGAAGCAGCAGCTTTCCCCCCCCCACCACCACCAGAGAATGGGTACCTGCAATCTGCTTTGGCCAGTCTACCTAGCCCAAGTTTCAACAATTTGCAGTACCTGGCCACTTAGATTTTCACTATTCGTGGACAGAGTTTATAATGACAAGTGAAAGGAATGAAGGAAAATATGAATAAAAGCTTTACAGAACAATGGTAGACCAAAAAAAGAAACATGAAAAAGAGGGATAGAAAGAAAAATAGAAAAAACAAATATATATATATATATATATATATATATATGAGAGAGGGGGGGAAAGTATGAAAGAAAGAATAGCTTAGGCTTTCATTCATATTTTATTTCTCTAAGAATAAATGAAAAGAACTAGATGAATAAATAAGAAATGGAGACAGAATAAAGATGGAAGAAAGAAAGAGAGTAATGATGACATGGTGAGAAACCAGTACCCATCCCCCTCCCACGATCGCTGAAGTTAAGCAACATCAAGCCTGGCCAGTGTGTACATGGGTGACCACTTGGAAATACCAGGTTCTGTAAGCTTGGATGTGTGGGTGGTATAATGATAATGACTGTTTTTTTTTTTTTTAAGCATTTCACCCCAAGCAAGGCGGGAAGCCACTAGGACGCAAGGGGTTACAGAAAATATAGAGCGAGATCAGATAGGAGTGATAGAAGAGAGTATGAGGCGAAGGGTAGTGAATAGATCAAGGCAACTGGAGATGTTGATTGACATTGAAACTGTTAATCTGAGAGCTGAGTTCCAGTTACAGTCAGGTTTGTTATTTTCACTTACACACAAATACTCTTGAGGAAAGGATTTGATTCTATCTTTTTTTTTCCCCACCAGCTATAGGTTAATTAGTAAAACTTATATCAATTAATCACTATTATCTCAAAATTTTCTTTTTTACAATCTAAAAACATTTTCTGACTTTAAATAACCTGCAAAGGGTTGATAAACCATAGAAAATGAATCACTCGGTAATCAAGGATGGTGATGACAGCAGCAACAACTAAAAGGGACAGCGCATATAACTCACTGAAAAGAATGGCATAATCAAGATGTTGATGTTCCACACTACTTCAAATGAAATACTCATGACATCCAGAATTTTATATGGATGTTATGCATAGCACCAAACCCGGTCAGAAATATCTAAACTGTCTGCTGTATATAACCACTTTCTCAGATCAATGGTTAAAAATGGCTTTGAGTGAATGAACACTGTAGTTATTAGAAAAGACCATCCTTCTTCAAATCTCATAGACTGATGTTACAGAACCACTGAGAAAGAACTGTACCAAATAATAGAAACTACATCACTTTGAGGACTTTCAACAGTAGCACATGTAACTCAAAGAGAAAATAATGTCATAGTGAAGGTTTTGACGTTCCACACTACTTTGAACAAAGAGTGAAAAAGGAAGCCTCAGTACTGGAAAGAATGATAATTTTTTCCCAAATGTCCCATATATATCTCAAAAGAGCAGTACTTTTTTATATTAATGTTTCTACTAATATTTTGAGTTTATAATAGCTTTTTTTAACAACTCTATTTGTAGAACCAATTTAAATTTTGTCCTGGAGGCCTTCAAATCTGTTGTCGTATAAAGCCACATTGTTATCGAGCAGTTTTATTTAAGCATAAATTGGGTTTTCAACAATTGCACATATTACTCTACATTTTAGATTCTTGATACAGAATTTTTTTTGGGGGGCGGGGGGTTACCAAACTCAAAATTAGTCATCTGTAACTTAGTTTCATATTATTTTTGATGAAAATGCTGTGCAAGGCAGCTTGAGAAATCAATTTTCTTGAAAAATTGTTTTAATAGAAAGATTTTATAAATTTCAACTGACAGTAGCATTAGCTTGTCAGTCAATGAATCACAAATGTTTCCTCATAAAAAAATGACTAATATTAGAGAAATGATCAGATACCCACTCTTAGTATTTAATTTACTTCCACATGCTAACAGAATGTAACACAAGAACAGTTTAATGTGGGCTTCCTGAGCGCATGCACCCAGGCCAGGTCCAAATATAGCCCAGTCCCTGCAACCATCATTGCTATTACTACCGATCCCCACCTTCTTTTGTGCAATGAGGGAGGTACTGTCATGTGCAGCTGTTCTCCGAGACTCTCAGTAATAATTTCAGTTGTACTCTGTCTGAAGGCAGAGACCCAATTGAGAGATAAAATGTAGTTTGTCAGCCTAAAGCCAGATACTACGCTTTGATCCCAGCCTGATGACCAGAAAGTGAAAAAAAGTTAAACTCAAGTCAATGAATGCTAGATATTTCCTTATAAGGAAATGGATAACATTTCCACATATTTGTAAAATCTTCTGAATTCAAATTTGAATACAAATATTAAAGTTTAGTTCTTTGGATATAAAAAAAATTTCTAAAGGCAAACAAAATCTGAGTTTTATGTTTTAATTAAAGAAGGTCAGTACGTACTTGTTTATATGATCTGGACTCTAACACCATGATTCTAAGATGCACATTCCAAAAGTAATGCCTACAAAAATCTGTGAATATCTTAATCTCTTTAAATGCAATGTCTGGGTAAAA
This sequence comes from Acanthosepion lycidas, assembly GCA_963932145.1. NCBI lineage: Eukaryota > Metazoa > Mollusca > Cephalopoda > Sepiida > Sepiidae > Acanthosepion > Acanthosepion lycidas. The sequence goes on along the minus strand of OZ010593.1, from coordinate 80,503,117 downwards.
GGATCCTCAGTGCCTAGATGAAGAGAACTTAAGAGAATGTCAATGATTCTTAAATTAAAAATAAACAGGATGGTTGCTATGGGAACCATCAAATAAATTTATAAGTATTCTCAAGAGAACAAACTTTCAAATTACTTTTCTAGTTGAAAAGAAAATGCTTTGATTTGAAATGTTCATGATTTAAAAAAAAAAAAAAATGTATTTTTCTACTAATTTTATCTATGGTAGTTATTTTTTTTTTTTCCATCAAGAATAGTATCGTGATCACGAAAAAGAAACAGATTCATTTGTCTTCATTATTTCATCCAGACTAATGTTTTCATCTTTGTTACTATCACATTATGGTTGTGTTTGCCCTCCAGCCTTTTTTTGGTAGCTCTCAATTCAGGTAAACATCAGGGAACTTTGAACTGAACCTTCCAATGTTTAACCATCATGGGTGAAAACAAAAAAAATGTTTTGTCAAAAGGACGGTTATTCCCTTGACACTACTATTATTGTATACACTTTTGACTCCCTCAACAATGTTTATTCACAAGATTATAAAAATATATGAACCCTGTACAATGATATTTATTATTTACTTTTTATAAAGAAATACATTTAAAAAAAATCTTTTTATTCCAAAATTTATTAAGAAAATTATCAAAATATGTAAGAGGAAGGAATGCTCTCAGCCTATTTTACTGAATTCATGTTGTGAGAGCAAATGATAGAAATGTCAGAAAAATACTTTTTTTTTTTTTTTTTTCTCTCTCAAAATTTGGTTACTTGTCATTGTGTTTATTTAAATTTTCTTGTTTGCAGACATTTTTATAAAATTATGAATAAAAATATTTCTTTTCATAATTTCTTTAGAAAATGGTAAATAATAAATATTTCATTATAGTTGGCTTACATTTTTATAATCTTGTAAATAAGCAATCTAATAAATAAATAGTGTTTAATATCTTTGATATCAACTGCCAAGAATAAAGAAAAGCTGTAAATCTTTCATATTTGTTTTTTTTTTTTTTATTAAAATTCTAATCACTACTTTTTAAAAACAAACATTGCTGAGGGAGTAAAAAGTGTATACAGTAAAGTGGTGTCAAGGGAATGACCATCCTTTTGACACTTTGTTTTTGTTGTTTTTTTGTTTTTTTTGTTTTTTTTTGTAATTGCAAAGTTAAACATTGACAATATTTCTTTCTGCGTACTTACAATATACAATAGTCACTAATGCTTTGCTACCTGGCAATTGACTAATGGATGAAAAAAATAGGATTCTAATGATTTAACTATTTCCATACTTGTTGCATATTTTTACATGATTAGTAGTACATGAAGGTTAAATATTGTCCTGAACACTTTATTTAATCTACAGTGTAGATTGTTCTGCTGTCCATATTTTTAAGTATTGTTCAGTTTCTGCTTGCCCTGTTGCCACTGAGTTTAATTCTGTGCTGTATTACCTGACCCAGGGATTGAACTCAAAATGGCTAAGCCACTAAATTCACCAACCAACACTTATAAATGGGAACATTTGCTTGAATGTAAATAAGAAATTTAGATATATCTATTTGTTATATGCATTTTATTAGGTTGGTGCAAAAATAATGTCATTTTCTCACATATGTTACTATGTGAGAAAACGACATTATTTTTGCACCAACCTAATAGTGACTTGTTTAATATTAGGTTGGTGCAAAAATAATACAAATTTGGTGAAAGTGCTTTTTAGAATGCTGCATTTGCTAGACATTACATTTAAAAAGTAAAAAAAAGAAAAATTTACACTATTTACATTGTTCAGACTATTATCCTTATCCTTATTGCAATATTCACAATGTTTTGGCTGTTGTACACTCTGACCTTCTTCAGGTGATATAAGCTGGAATTTCAAACCAAACTTTATTTAATCTATGGGGTAGATTGAATAAAAAAAAAAAAAAAAAAAAGAAAATAGCTTATCATGATTATGACAAGCCACTATGAAATGCCTGCCTCTGGGAATATTGCAAAAACTGAAAACCTCAGCAATTATCATATCAAACAAAAGTGTAATCCTTCAAATTGCAGCCATTACTCTTCTACTGCTAAAATTGGAGAGGAAAAGGTGTCCATTTTAGTAAATGGCATACTCCCATCTCTAGTTTACTTAAATGTGGGTGGAACGTGAAAATGGTACAACTTCCTTTTGGATTGTGACCTGAATTATGGGACAGAATGTGAAGAATGTTACATCAAGTGATTATATAAGCAATATGCATTGTATAAACTGTATTTCTTAAACATTTTTTTTTTTTAAATCTTTTAATAGTTGTCTTATTTGCTGAACATGCTATGCTTTTGACTGTGTTTGTATTATTTAAGGGTAGATTAACAAATTAATAGCCTAACACAATTATTTACAGAATTTTTGTCTGAAATTTTCACTGTATAATTTTCTGCGTTTACAAAACATGAATATTATGTCTAGCAACAAAAAAAAAGTAACAACTCTACTTTAAAAACAATGAAACCAGATCTAGCGCTTGACTGGCATTCTCAATTCCAAATCTTCCAACTGCATTCAGTGTAGCACTATACCAACCAAAAATTAGATAAAAGGGTTACAAATTCCACCATATTTAGAAATATTCTGATACTGTCTTTTATCCTTTTTTTTTTTTTTTTTTTTTTTTTTGTATCACTTCAAGAGTTTGGTTTCCACAAGCAAGACGCCTTCAATATACTTGCAGATAGTCTTCTGCAATCCTTGTACAGCACTTTCATCATTGGTTTCTGCCTGCAGCATTTTTGCAAACTCACTTGATTTATTTCCCACTATTCATTGCAATGTTCAAGTTTATTTAGTATCTGTCCCTTGTTAGTTGGTAACCATGTAATTGTTATCCTCACACTTCTGTTTCGGTTTTCTACTACTTCTTTCTTAAAGGCTTACAGCCATATCATACTGGAACACTAGCTCTTGTACAAATCACCGAAGTTAAGCAATATCAAGGCGGGTCAGTACCTAGATGAATGATCCTTTAGGAATATCAGGTGCTGTATGCTTGGAGGTGCAGATGGGGTAATGGATAGTGGCTTGAAATTGTTAATCAGAGAGCCAAGTTTCAATTCCAGTTGGGTTTGTTATATTCACTTCTGCACAAATACACTTGGAAAAGGTATGAATCCACCACTTCTCCCCCAGCTATGGGTTAATTAGTAAGGCTTGTATCACTAAATCATTATCTACCCCACAAAAAAAAAATTTTTGCAATCTGAAAATATTTTCTGTCTTTAAATAATCTGAAAAAAAAAAAAATTAATCAATTCTTTCTCCAGACACCATACCTCAAGACACAAGTTAGCAAACCTTGCACTCAATATTTTAAAGGGTCCGAAATCTACTTCTGATGTCTATGCTTGCACTCTGAAATTTTATTCACTAATTGTTTGTTTTTTTTTTTTTTTTGTTTTTTTTTTTTTTTTTTGTTTTGTTTTTTTTTTTTTTTTCACTCCCAATAGAAGATACATTTACTTATCATCCGGTTCATACTCCTCCCTGGTCTTTTGAACAGGAATACAGGATTATCCCTTGTTTCTTGCTTAGGATTGGGTTTTCAATTCCTTTAAAGCTTTCTCTTTCACTTCTGGTGGCCCCTTGCATTTTGGTGGCATTATCACCTTGCTTGGGGTGGTGCCAAGCAATAGTAATAACCTACCTATATAGTTGTGTAATGTTAAATAGTGACTGGAAATTATATTCTACTTTTATTAAGAGTTTATCCTTTGACCATATTTATTGTTTTGTATAGCATTGTTTTTCCAGTCTTAAGTTTTTTTTTTTTTTTTTTTTTTTTTTTTGAAATCCATGTTCCTTCATGTCATAGATAACCATGGCTCTCCACACAGTTCTTCTTTATTATCTATGAATTGCCATGAACTTCTGGGAAAGATATTGGAATGGTTACATATTGCTTTCTCTAGTTTTGAATTCAGATAGGTTTGTCTATTATCCAGTTCACAATCCTCTCAGGTTTTTTGAACAGGAGTAGAGGTTTATCCCTTGTTTCCTGTTTAAAATTTGGTTTCCAGTTCCTTCTAGAGTCTACTTCCACACTATATTTCTAACATTTCCGACTGAACTCTGAAATGATATTCACTAATTAAATCTCAATCTCTTCAAGCTTTTATCTTTCCTGCATAGCTCCAAGAACTTCATTTTTCGCCCCTTTCTTAGGCTAATACAACTCCATACAGTAAACCTCTACCTTGAGTGGCTCTTGTATTGGATGAATATTACTTAAAAAAAATATATATAGTTTCAAGGATTTGCTAGGTAGGTTATGCGCTGTTTTCCTCTGTCCCTCTTGTCTTCAATATGCCCTGTGAATGTCAAATTTTCTAAGTCCTCTTTCCTCATTATGTACCCAAGGAATTTTAAATATCTCATCCTGATGTTAAGTATGTGTCTTTTTTTGTTTCCATTTTCTCTAAAACTTCCTCATTGCTCACATGTTTAGTCTATGGTATTCTCAGCATCCTTCTATAGAACCATATTTGTTTTGCTTGAAGTCTCTTCTTCATCTGGGAGGATATTGTCTAGCATTCACTGTCATACTGGAAGACAGATATTTCTTTAGTAGTTTATTCATTCTGGTATTAATATCTCTATGAGATTCTCCAGAATCCGCTGTTCTGAAAGCAAACATCATGGGGTAACGTGTAATTATTAGATTAGTGGTGACAATGGTGGAACGACAAATCATAATTGACTTTGTGAGAGTTAAAAATTCATGAAAATAATGATTCTGCTGACATTGACCTGGCTTTTTCTTAATAGCATTGCATTATGTGTGTACAGTACATAAAAGGGGGTGCTGAAAAGTTAACATTCTGACTAAGAAAGGTTGCCTTCAAAACATTCTGGTTATATGATCAGATCTTGGGAAGTGAGTTTGGTGGGGACTTTTCAGCAGCCCTTCTTGTATGTATGATTTGTATATTTTTCTTATGTATATAATGGGTGACTTTCACTGGATTTCACAATTAATTTTGATTATTTATTTCCAAGTTATAAAAATTGTTATCATACAAGAAAATTTGTCACAAAAAAATCACGTAGCAATTCAAAATAATTTCATTCCTTTTGTTTATTAATCCATTCATGTTCTTGAATTCTTCTTTTTTTTTTTTTTTTTTTTTTTCTTTTTTTTTTTTTTAATGATTTTTAATTTCTGCTCCATATGTATTGTGTACACATAGGAATAAACAATGCTTGGTTGGTTGCTTTTGTTTAGCAGCATATCAACCTATATGGAATATTTAACACTGAAATATAAATATTTTGTATGCATTTTTTGGGAGGGGGGGGATAGTGATAAAAGTCATACTAATTAACCCATAGCTGGGGAGATAAGATATGGATTCATACCTTTTCTAAGGGTATTTGCATGTAAGTGAATATACACACCCTACTGAAACTTGAACTTGACTCTATTAAAAATTTCAAGCCCTTATCCATAATAATAGATTTTTTAATATATAAAAGAAAAACGCAAAATCATTAACTCCAGGCTCATGACACACACACATGATAGTAAAATAGGAATGTTTTTAAGATAAAGGAGAGCAGTGGAAGAAATCTGTATTTTTTTTTTTTTTATTTTTTTTTTCCTCATTGGAAAGTAGTGATGACCATCTTGAGATGGCGATATAACTTCAGGCCATGTAAGTAATATGTATGTTTACACTAGTTTGTGTATTAATTCATTGTAAAAAAAAAAAATAATAATAATAATTGGCTTACATTTCTTGATGTTTATAAAAACCAAAATAATTTCATAATGAAACTTGGACTCACCTGTAGATCATAAGACCACAGTTTCATAACACTAGGTGTTTCTGCTGTGATTTCAATAACAGGGTGGAGACACTAGTCTCATGGTTTTGAATTGAGAGTTGTTCTTCTCTCACACTAGTTGCCAACCAAGACTAAAGAGCATTGCTATTTAACCTAGTGACTCTCAATGTGAACCTGAGAAATATTTTAAATGTGTCTGAAGGCACAGATTGGAAAAAGAAACTTATGCCTGAATCTGAATCAAGACTTGAAAGTTCAACTTCCAAAACTGATAGACACCAAGATCAAGTGTAGTCATTAATCAGGACTTACATTTTTTATTACATTTTGCTTTTGTAAATAAAATGTATTGCTGGTTACATGGAATTTCTACTTGTACTTATATGGGGCTGAATTTTTTTAACACCAAAAATGGGCCACAAAGAAGAAAAGGTTGAAAAACATTTATTTAACCCACAGCTGGAGGGAAAAGAGATGGCTCCCTACATATCTCCAAAGGTATTTGTGCAAAAATGAATGCAGTGAATTCTACCAGAATTTGAACTCAGCACAATAATCCCACTTTTTATAACAATAACCACTATGCTATATGCACATTCACAAAAATAGTTCATCACCCTAAAAAAAATAAAACGGCTTTTAAATTTCTTTCATTGATACTATAAAAAATTGTACTGATTTTTATTTAAACCTGAATATAAAATACTTGATAGCTAAAGTTCTTTTAAGAAAAAAAATTGTTTTGTAATGCGTAACTCTTTTTTTTTTTTTTTTTTTTTTTTTTTTTTAAATGCCTTGCTACTTCAGGGTGTTAGTAATTATGGCTCTCCCAGTTTCCTTTTCTTTGTTATCTGTGAACTACCATGCTTTCTTTGGTAGTTTTCTGTTCTGAATTTCAAACCCTTCTATCAAGGGTTTGAAATTCAGAGTTCTCCTTATCTTAGACTGGTGGCCACTCAAGGCTAGACAGCCCAAGTTACTATGCTATATAACTCATAGCTGAGTAGGAAAGAAATTGATTCATGCTTTTCCTCAAGGGCATTTGTGAAAAAGTGAATGCAATAGACTAGGCTAAATTTTTAACTTTGCACACTGACTCTATTTTCCATGCCAATAACTGTTGCACCTTTTTCACATGTAATTAATATCTTGTAAAAACCTAAACTTTATTTTTTATTATCTTTCAATTTTAATAATTTCTCTTAATTTTCATTCCTAACTCTTTAGTAGATCTATATTCCATTTTTCTGCATTTTCAAACCATTTTCCTCTTTTCATCTTCCTTTTTCTTGATTTTTTTTTCTATTCTTCTGTAATTTTCTTGCTTTCAGAGTTAATGCAAATGTCATATTCTCAATTGATAAATAGATCAGAAGCCAGATTTTTCCTTTCTATAAGGGAAGTGCTTTTCTCCAAGCAACCATTCCCATCAGTCTCTCTGACAAATTGTAAGTGAGAATGATTTTAATATGAACTGGTTG